>PVHX01008110.1:0-85827 GCA_004024805.1 Geosciurus inauris | reverse complement strand
CGTGCTTAGAGAATTTCAAGAAAACCCGGTCAGGAAGGGGAGGGGTTGGGTACAGGAAGAGAAGGCCATAGTCCTTCCTGATGGGTCAGGAAAACTCGCTGATTGACAGGAGGCGTGTCCACTAGTGACGTCACATCTGGCTTGCAGCTCTGACCAGCTTCCTTATTTGGGCATCTTGGACCCTGACCAAACCTGACACATACCTCGGTCATCTTCAAAGCAATCCTGTTATAATAAAAATCATTTTAAATTTTCACTTAGTATTTGGACTGAACCATTGTATTTTGAGTATTTTTTTAACTTAAAATTCTGTTCAATTTGTTATGCGCCAGCACACACCGCCCCCTCCTCGCCACGTGTGTGTAAATAGGCCAACGAATAGAAGGAGATACATAAAGACATCCCTGGGTGATGAAATTAAATATGGCATTGTTTTCATCCTTTGGTTTGTCTCTTTTTTCCTAAGCTTTACAAAGTATTACTTTCGTAATAAGTGGGGGAAAAGTATGTGTGTGTGTGTGTGTTGAGGGTAATCTGGCCTAATAGCTGAAAGCAGGAAAAAACAAACTCAAATCGTCCCTGTCCCAGGGAAACCTTGGAGGCAGATGAAGGATCTGAGAGGCAGGAAGTTTACTGCCAGCAAGATTAAGCAAGAAGAGCCCTTAAGACCCAGAACACAGGGTCTAACCCACCCCATAAGGCACATGGAAGTACATTCAAAGACCAGAAAGGAAGTTAAATCAAGTGAGTGATGACAGCTAGATTCATTTGATTGTTAACATTCTGAGATGTTTACAAGACTGGACTTTTATAGCCAATGGACTTTCCCAAAATATTCTTACATGACATTAATTTATTTCAACCCTTTTTTTTCTTGTTAAAGATGAATTTTTAATTTAAAATTTAGAGTGGGGGACGGTTAGGGAGACATCGAAGTATGTAAATTTCAGGAGAAATAAATTCAGTTAGGAGAAATGAGTTCATTGTACAATGAGGAGTCTGTTGTTAATGACAATGTACTGTGAATTTGAAAATGCTTAGAGTAGATTTTAGTTATTTTCCCTACCAAAAGAAAAAGAAAAAAAGTCTGCAAGGTAATATGCATGTTAGATAACTTCATGTAGCCATTCTACAATGTAAACATATCTCAAAACATCATGTTGTAAACCATAAATATATAAATTTTGTCACTTTAAAAAAATGTAGTAAGGAAAGACAAAAATTTGAAAATGTACATTTAAGAACTTATTTTTTTTTCTTAAAGGTAGACTTTTATTATAAAGTATAGAAATTCAAACATTTTCCCTATTATGAATTGAACCATTGCTATTATGTTCGTGAATTTCTTTAGTCAAGGACCTTGTCTTCCTACATGAACTGCCAGCTACAGACATGTGCATTATTTGGTGACGGTAGAGTAAAAGGAAAAAGCAGAGAGGTAGATTGAAGCACAGATCTCCCAAAGCAGGTTTCAAGTAGAAGCAGCTGATTGTTGTTCTGCCCTTAATCAAATATTCCTGGTGAAGAGCTAGTTGTCTTGATTGATTCTTCTGTGCACAGAAATAAACATAGTATATTGGAAGGACTTGTCAGCTTGATTTGGAATCTCGGCTCTCCCATTCATGCCTGTATCCTTGAGAACAGCACTCAAATACATCAAACTGGATTGACTTGTCTGTAAAATGGAATTCACATGGGCTGGGGTTGTAGCTCAGTGGCAGAGTGCTTGCTTATCATGTGTGAGGCACTGGGTTTGATTCTCAGCACTGCATATAAATAAAATAATGGTACATGCTGAAAATACTGGGCACACGGTACTTTTTAGATTTCTTAAGATTCTAAAAGAAATTTAGTCTTACTAGTAAATGTTTATTTATTCATCTTTCCACTTTACTTCTGTTTAATTATGGCCTTTTAAAACAGGATATTTGTATTTGATAAAGGAAGAATTACTTCTTACCATGGCTCAGCCACCTTCCACTAAATTACATATTTTTTGGCTATGGAGAAACCCTCTCCAAATGTTTGATCTATATAATATGCAGGACCACACATCTGGGTTAGTAACTATAGGTGTCAGAAATTGGGACCACCGGACTGGGACTGTAGCTCAGTGGTAGAGCGCTTGCCTCGCATGCGTGAGGCCCTGGGTTCGATCCTCAGCACCACATACAAAGCAGTAAAATAAAGACATTGTGTCCATCTACAACTAAAAAAATATATTAAAAAAAAAAGAAATTGGGACCACTAAGCCAAATTTGAGCTGCTCATTTATTTCAAGAAAGGGAAAAGTATTACTAAATTATCATTTGAGGGATGACTCGTTTCCTAGATGTCAACAAAATGAACTTCCCCTTAGAGGATGCATTGATAGAAACACTGCTCATGCTCTAACTTATATCTATCACTTCCTTTTAAACATATTCCCAAAAATGATGGATGAATGAAGTATATCAATAAACCATTTAGAAGATAATGTCTATAAATAAAATTTTATTTTCACCTGGAAGATTTTAACTTGTAAACTTTTTCCAAAGGAAAAGTTCAAATACAATGACATCAGAGTAAGTTATAAAATCAATTATTTTGGTGAGAGGGGTGGTAAATGAAATATCTGGGCTTTAGGGAGATTGGTAGTTAGACTCTTTTTAGATTATCCAGAATCACTGAGAAGACTCACTATTTGTCATCTTATTTATTTCTTATTTTTAGAAACATCTAAATTGCCTGTCACCAAGTAAAGTCTCAAGTGTCCTCAAGAACTTGAACCAATATAGAAAACTTTAAGACCCGAATGAAGGCAAGCAGCTGTCAGTAAACACAAATGCTTGGTGCAGGAAAAGACGTATGGCCAATTAAAATTGTGATGAAAATCTGGAGCATCCTACCCTTGTGCCCTGTATGCTTTGACTTACACTGGGAGTTTTCACGAGTCCCAAAGGACCATTGCTATTATTTATTCAGAGGAGAAATTTTTGAAGTTCTCTTTTGCAGTAAACATAATAAGCCCCGCACGAGTTGGTGGGAAAGGTCACATCCCAACTTTACAAAAGAGGCAGGACCCTGCAAAGCTGAGTAGGAGCACAGGGGGAGTTGTGGCAATGGTGTGGCTGTGTTGGATGCTCTGCATGGTGAGCAAGTCCACAACTGTAGACCTAGCCTGTGTGTGTCCACATCAACATCTGCTACCAGTAGGGAACGGGTTTCATGGTGCCCACAGTTGACTTCTAATTCTGAGGACCTCCTGTTACTCTTCTTTAGTACTCCCTGTTATTTGGGCCTCAGCCAGAATTTGGGTCCCTGAGGCAGATACAAAGCCAATCCTCCTTCCCGAATGTTCTTTGAAAGCTGACATAGTGGAGTCTACAAGAAGAACAGTGTTGCTGTGAATTTTCCTTGCCGTCTAGCACACGGAGGGCTAATAGTCTCTGCAGTGTGGTTCCTATGTCCAGCTGATGTTGCTGGAATGATTCGAGGGCCCTGCAAAGCCTGCCATGATGCCTGAGATTCCCAACTACTGATGATCCTTGAAGATTTAATCCAGAAAGTCTCATGGAAAGTATGATGTGGAGCTAATTCATGCTGTAGCGATCTGAATGAATTAATCCAATTACTTAGGATGAATAGTTCCCTAAGGAATGTGATTCAGAACAAAGAGGGGGAGGGCTGGAAAGTTCTGGAACATACTCCATTATATGAGAAGAAAACCCTGTAATGGCAGAACTGAGACCAAGGCTGTGAAATCAGACTCCTCTGAACTCAAAATGCCTCACTTCTCAGGAGTTTCCCCACCTGCCAGATCACTGATGTTATTTTCAGAACTGTTCACCCAGCACAGGTTTCGGGACTTTTTCTTTTTGACAGATGAGTTAAATTCTTTTAATCCAGGAATAGGCTTCTGGTTGGCTGCCTCTTCTCTCATATAATGTAATTCTTCCTGTGAAAATGAATTTGAGTTGAAATTTCATAATGGAACTGTAATATTTCTCTTTTGCTGTCCTTCTGTACACGCTTAGTGACATTTGGGCCATTTTTTGCCTCTCCATAAATGCATGGTCTTGCCATCCGTAATACCAAGGGCAACTATGAATGAAATGAGCATTAAGCACATTAATTTTTAAGGCTATTAAGGCCATTAAGCACATTAGCAGGTCCATTACTTCATTTTTCTACAGACACTTCTGTAATCCTGCCCACTATGATCGCTAGTCATGAAGAAAATTCAAAAGCCATCCCAAGCAGAAGCAGCTATGGATGTAGACAGGAGGTGAAGTTCACTTGGGGCAAATTGGATCATTAATGGAAAATTATGCAGGCTCCCGCCTGCCAGATGACATGGTAAGCATGAGCTACCCCACAATGAAGAAGGACATGGACCCCGCCTGCTATGCCACCCACCCAATTGTATATAGCTCATTGATTTGAAAACCAAGAAGAGGAAGCGAAATTAAGAACTTTGGTCTTTTTTTTTCTCTCCCTCTTTTTTCTTTTTGAATTGAGGTCCTTCTACATTGCCCAGGCTAGTCTTGAACTCCTAAGTACAAGTGATCCTCCAGCTTCAGCCTCCCAAGTACCTGGGACCAACAACCATGTGCCACCATACCCAGCAGGGAATTGTCAGTGTTGATCTCTCTCTTTTCTGCCCTTCAAGTGGCAACTCTAGAAGCAGAATAGTGTGAAACTCCAGAAAAAGCATAAGATGTTTTTCATTTAGACTTAAAAAATGCACCAGAAAGCTTCAAGGAAGTCAAAAATAAAGAACCTCTAATTCAAGGAGTTATTTTAGAACAAGGCTTGGAAATATTTAGCATAGCCTTTTAATTAATTTATTCTAAAGATGGTGCTGAAAATGTCTTTACTTCATAGCAGAGAGGAAAGTTTCCAAGTTTGCCTTCTGGCTAGATTTGTTATACCCCTACTGAAATGTCTAGTTTAGTCATTGTAGGAAAAGCACCAGATTCAGTAATCTTTTGGGAAATAATGTCCCCAAATAAGAAAGGGCTTTCTGATGCAAAATGTGTGCCATGGGAGATGGGGGTGAATATTTAAAATCTTGTAAGTTACTGTTGGGAAAACTTAAAGTTAATGTAAGAATTTAAACTCTACCCTGATGTTAAAAAGTTATAACTTCCTGGTAATTCATTTTTAACATTAAGGAATAGATTCAGCTGTGAGTAACTGAACACCTATTCTTAGTCACGGTGACATTGTTTACTTAAAAGGTTGGTGGCTATGGTATTGGTGTAGCAACCCAATAATGTTATCAGGGAACCAGACTCTCTGGACCCACTCTGCCATTCTCAGTATGTGGTTTTTAGTCCTCAAGCCTACTGCCTCATTATCACAACATGGCTACTGAAACACTTGGCATCACATCTTTAGGCAAAGCCAACAGCCGAGGGCCTACTAAAAATAACAGATTTCTTCACTAAATTGCAAAGTTCTTAGAGACTATATTTCATTTTTCTATCCTCCACTTTCCCTGGACCAGACCCAGTAGGCATATACAGTAGATGCTGGAAAGCAGTAAAATTAAAGAGAAAACCAGATTTAATTACTAATCATGCTTGTTGCTCACTATCAGTCAGTGAGTTGTTTTTTTGGGAGTCATTCCTTGAATGCTCTGCCCAGTGTGTGCACATTCTGAAAATGTACACAAACAGCCCTATAGCACCCATTTATACCATGGCTAGAACAGCAAACTGCAGATCACAGTGTGACCCTGGTGAACATATCTGCTAAGAGGAAAGCACCTTCTAGAGCAAAGCCTGCCCTGTTTAAAAATGAAAATGAATTAACACAAAGCACAGCTGTGCTATTACTGCAGCTCAGTGCTGAGGGTGGCGTTCTCACTGTGGGCCATACCAGAAATATTTTCCTTCACAACTTTTTTTAAATCCTCAAAGAGTTAAAAATAAAAATGACCAACACTGAACCAAACTAAAAATGCAGAAAAGTTCTGCCCTTTTTCTCCATTTTCAGGCAATTAGGTCCAATGGTGTGTGCCTTCATGGCTTTTGACATATACTGTTGAATTCCTTCCAGAATCCTCTCTGTAAGCAATGACGAGAATGCCCATAAACTGAAAAGTTGTGTTACTGATAATTTATTCCTGTCTGGTGTCCTCAATTTGCTTCTTTGACACAGCAAGTTAGGAATAATGAGGAAGGCATAGGCCCCGGTACAGTTGATAAATTCTTTTTTCTGAGAGCTTGCTGTGGATAATTGCTTTTAGCTTTCTGCATCCTGGTTCCCCTCTCCTGTTGCCAACCATCAGAACCAGGTCTTGCTGTAGGAGACCCACCCATTTGTACAGCCTTGCTCAGATGCAACAGCTTCTTGCCAGAGCTGTTCTTTTCCCTCCCACAGGGACCAAACTCCACCGAGCACAGACTCCATCCTCAACTTCAGCAAAGTTGCTATTCACACTTATTTGTTCAGTGAAAATATGATGCGTGGGTCTCCCAGTTCTTGCTGTCTAGTTCTTCCAATACGTTTTTTTTTTTTTCTCTTTTAAGAGAGTGAGAATGAGTTTCTACCTTTTGCAGACTTGGATGAATAGGTTTTCTTTTTTAAATTCATGCCCACAGATCTCAGAGGACCTCCACATGATGCTCACAGCCCTGTTTCCCTAGGAAGCCGTCTCCCACTCTCTGAATGAGCAGTCTTACCTCCTCTCTCCTCAGATCCCTATTTCCAGATCAACAGCCTCACCTGCACCCATATAAGCTTTTTACTGTCAGAATTAAATAGTTACCTCTGCTTCTCTCAAAGCCATCTTGGACCAAGGGTTAGAAGCTGTGTGTTGTAGAAGGCAGAGCAAGAAAAAAGAAAAGGCCTAGATTCTGGCAAAATAATACTGCGGATGGCATGATGTGCTGCATACATACCCACTTGCAGGACTGAAGTCCCATCCTCCTGGCTTCTAGGAGGGGCAAGCAACTGACTGATGTAAGTGATCTCTCTCTGGGATGGCCTTTGATTAAAAAAAGCACCATTATCTAAGGTTAGGCCTCCTTCCTGGGAATAGCCCTCATCCAACGACAGGTTAACTTAAAGGTATAAAAGCTCATCTATCTTACCCCAAGTTGGGACAACTTTGCAGGGTCAACATAGCTCCAGAGTGCCCCATGGGAGAGACTGAGATCTTTATTGATTGTATTGCAGTTTAACTTTTCTCATGTTCTTTCCTTCACTCTAGAAATCATGCCCTGACACGCTTGTCAGTGGTTTCTTATCAGTCTGCTATTTGAAGAGACTATCCAGCAAGAATTACCAGAAGTAGTCTGAGAGAGATGACTCGGAAATGAGACTTTGGGGCTGGATTACCTTCAGGCAGCTGGCATCCAGTAGTATGCAACTGTTATAAACTGTACTGTGAAGAACTGAGTTTCTACTGATGGGAGGTAAATACTGGGAGATACAATGTATGAGGTACTGAGAGACACAGGGGAAACGTATAAGGGATATGGAATAGGATGGCTGTTGCTAAGGTCAATCATTGCTTTGGAAGAAGACAATGAATGGCTGAGAGTAAGTTAATCCAAAGTTAAAGGGCAAATGTGAAATACAGAGGGTGTCCTTGGCAGCATATAAGAATGCTTTTATCTCTTGCAGCTGGACAACAGGAAAAGGTGAGGATTAGAGCAAAGACTTAGTTATAAGAGTAGCAATACTTCAAAGGAAGTCCAGATCTCAAGCTCAACAAGTTATGTCAAAGTTAGAGACTTCCTAAGAAGGACTGAGACATGTAGAAATGGAACTGAGACACTCTTAAAATTTTTGAATCTCTAGATTCCTGTAAATTCTCTGGGGCTCCAAAAATGGACCAGTCCATTTTTTCTGGGTAAAGATTAGCATTCACCTCTGGAAGACGCAGTAGCCACTCCTTTGTAAGACAACTTGTGCCTCTGTTAGTATTAGTTTAAGGAAGATAATTCCAGAAAATTGAAGACGTGAAAAGCAAGTTTTTATATACAGAATGCAGCATTTTCTTGTTGGCAAATAACTGCAAGAAAAAAAACTGTAGACCAATATCCCTCATAATGATTCTGTCACTTATGTAGTATGATTTCCATCCTTTTAAGGCTATTGAGGCTTGCTTTATGATCCAGTATAAAATCTATCTTGGGTAATTTTCCATGAGAACTTGAGAAGAATATTTACTCTGCTATTTTTAGATGAAATGTTCTGTAGCTGTCTGGTTAAGTCTATTGGTTATACTGTTGTTGAAGTCTTCCATTTCTTGTTGCTATTCTGCCTAGTTATTCTAGTCATTATTAAAATTGGGGCATGAAAGTCTCCCTCTACTATTGTTCCATTTTCCCTTCAATTTGTTATTGCTTCATCTATTGGAAGGTTCTGTTCTTGGACTACATAAATGTTTGTAATGAAAATATCTTTCTGATAGAGTGACACTGTTTTTATTATAAAAATTTCCTCTTTGTCTCTAGTAACATTTTAAAATTTAAATTCTTTTAGTCTCATTTAGTATAGCCATACCTCAGCTTTCTTATGGTAACTGTTTGCATGGTATAATATTTTCCATGCTTTTACTGTCAATCTATTTGTGTATTTGGATCTCAAGTTGTGTCCTTTAGACAGCATAGCTACATTTTCTTTGGTTTTGGTCTTATCCAAGCTGATTGTCTCTGTCTCTCTCTCTTTTTTTTCTTTTTCTTTTTGGTACTGGAGATTGAACTCAGGGGCACTTGACCACTGAGCACATCCCAGCCCAATTTTGTGTTTTATGTAGAGACAAGGTTCCACTGAGTTGCTTAGCGCCTCATTGTTGCTGGGGCTGGCTTTGAACTTGTGATTCTCCTGTCTCAACCTCCCTAAGTGCTGGGATTACAGGCTTGCACCACTGTGCCCAGCTGTCTCTGTCTCTTGATTGGATTTTTTAATCCATTTACGTTCATTGTGGTTACTGATGACGTAGACATTAGACATATCATTTTGCTTTTTGTTTTCTGTGTTTCTCATATATTTCATTCTTCTATTTCCTTTTTATTGCCTCATTTTATATTGAATGGATAGTTTCTTGTATAACATTGTAATTCCTTAATAGTTCAAAAATTATATATGAAATTATTTTTATTTTTGCTCTAGGAATTACAATATATATCTTAATTTATCAAAATCTAGGTCAGATCTAACTTAATTGCAGTGAAATGTAGAAACTGAATCCTATATAGCTTTAATTCCTCCCACTCTTTTAAAATCCTCATATTGTTATACATATTACAGGTGTATTTGTTACAAACCCAATGACTCATTTTTATTATTATTACTTTATATAATCATATGACTTTTTAAAAAGCTGAAAGTATTTTTAGAATTCACTATATTAAACTTTGTATGTACCATTTTCGATTTGCTTCCTTTCTTCTTGTGGATTCAAATTACCATCTGGCATCATTTCCTTACCACAATAAAGCTATGTTCCCACCTGCTGCTTTATTCTGTTATTGCAAATTCATAATACATTTCTCTATGTTATAATTATATATACATATCACTGAATGCAATTGCTTTATAATCAGTTAAAAGAAGAAAAGAGGAAATATAGAATTACGTTGGCTTTCATAATTATCTGCGTAATTACCTTACCTCTTTGGTTATTTATGTGGATTCAGATTAGCATTTGATATCACTTGCTCTCAGCTTAAATAACTACCATTGATATTTCTTAGCATATCTCCATGCTTTTATTTATCTGGGAGTTTCATCATTTCATTTTCATTTTTTGGGAAAAAAATAATTTTTCTGGATATAGACTTCTGGGTTGCTACTTTTTACTTTTAGCAGCTTGCATGTCATTCAAGTGTCTCCTGGCTTCTCACATTTCTGGTGGGAGGTCAGTTGTTAATCTTTTTAAAGATGACATGATCCCACATGCATGAGAAGTCATTTTTCTCTTACTCCTTCCAAGATATTTTTCTTTATCTTTGACTTTCAAATTTTGACAATGATGTATTTATGGATCTCACATTTTTCCTAAAATATGCTGATTTTATTGAATGTGTAGAATACTATTTGTTTGGTTTTGTTTTTTGTCAAATTGGAAAAATAAGCATTCGTAAGCTACTCATAAGGTACTCATAATTTATTTTAATTGATAAGTAAAAATTATATAGATTTATTGTGTACAGCACATTTTGAAATATGTACACATTGTAAAATGGCCCACTTGAGTTAATTAATAAATGTATTAGTTCACATACTTATCATTTTTTGTAGTGAAAACACTTAAAATCTCTTTTCAACAATTCTTAAAGTATATAATACATTGGTATTAACTATAGTCACTATATTGTATAATAGATCTTTTGAGCTAATTCCTCCTAACAAATTTGTATCCTTCAACCAACATTACCCAATACCCCATCAAATCCTCAATCCATGGTAAACATCATTCTACTTTATACTTCTATGAGTTCTGTATATAATTGAGATCATCTGTTGTTTGTTTTTCTGTCCCTGACTTATTTCGCTTAACATAATATCCTCCAGATTTATCTATGTTTTTTGCAAATAATAGGATTTTCTTCTTTATAGAGGCTGAATAAGTCTTTATACATATAAAGATATTATCATATATACACATATATACATGTAAAATTATTACATATACATATATATATGTAAAATGAGTCCATTATAACATGTTTTCTTTATCCATCTGTTAATGGACACTTAAATTGATGTCATATCTTGGCTATTGTGAAGAACATTGCAATGAACATAGGAATGCAGATATCTCATTATTATTGCGTTTCTTTTGGATATATACCCAGTAAGTGAGAGTGCTGGATCACATAGTAATTCCATTTTTAATTTTTTTGGAGGAACCTCTATACTGATTTCCATAATGGCTGTACAAATTCACATTTTCACAATAGTGTGCGAAGTTTCCCTTTTATCCAACATTTGCTATTGTCTTTTCCCTTCACCTCTCTCCCTCCTTCCTTTCTTATTTCCTTCCTTTATTTCCTTAATGGGTTTTGTATTTTACAGAAATTCTAGATTTATAGAAAAATTGAGCAGATAGCACAGATAGTTTCCACAGTACCCCTATTAAAAACATCCCCTATCATTAACATCTTTCATTACTACATTTATTACAATTAATGAACCAGTATAAATACATATTATTAACTAAAGTCCATATTTTGCATTGAGGTTTACTCCTTGTGTTGTATAGTTTTATGGATTTTGACAAATATTGTCCATCAAATACTTATCCATCACTAAGGTATCATATATAATAGTTCCATTGCCCTAAAATACCCATGTTTCACCTATTGATCCCTTCCACCTTCTCTCTGAATCCCTGACAACTACAAATATTGTTACTGTCTTTGTAGTTTTGTCTTTTCCAGAATGCCATGTCACTGAAATCACATAGTATAGAGGCATTTTTCAGACAAATTTATTTCACTTAGCAATATGCATTTGTGGTTCCTCTGTGTCTTTTTGTTGTTTGATAGCTCATTTCTTTTTATTACTGAATAATATTCCATCATCTGGATGTATCATAGTTTATGTTTCCATTTGTCCATTGAAGACATCTTGCTTGCTTCCAGTTTGGGGTTACTATGAATAAAGCTACTATAAACATACATGTGCAAGTTTTGGGTGGACTTGAATTTTCCACCCAACTGTGTAAATATCTCGGAGCACGATAGCTGGGTTACATGATAAGACTATGCCCAAATTTGTAAGAAACTGCTGATCCATCTTTCAAAGTGACTGCACCATTCCATATTCCCTCTAGCAATGAGTGCGAGTTCCTGTTGCTCTGCATCTTTGTGAGCATTTAGTGTTCTCAAGTGGTGTTTTGGATTTTAGCCCTTCCATTTAATTTGCAATTCTCTGATAGTAGATGATGATGAGCATCTTTTTATATACTCACTTGCCATTTAATTGATACCTTGCCTTTGGTAAGGTATCAATTCACATTTTTTCAAATTGTTTTGTTTGTTTTTCTATCATATTTTAAGAATTTTTAGATACAAGTATATATTATACATTACTATATATTGTATATTTTAGATACAAGTCCTTTATAAGATACACGTTTTGCCAATATTGTCTTCCAGTTTATGGCTTGTGTTCACATTCTTATGGCCATGTATTTCACAGTATAAAAAGTAAGTTTCTAATTTTAATAAGATCCAACTTTTTTCATGTATTGTGCTTTTGATATTATACCTAAAAATTCATCATCAAAACCAAGGTCATCTAGATTTTCTCCTATTTTATCTTCTATAAGTTTTATATTTTTCACATTTAACATTTAGGTCTATGTTGGACTCTTTTCTCTGACATTTCAATCAGGATATCTGCATCTATGTTCGTGAGAAGTACTGGTCTATTGCTTTCTTATAATGTTTTATCTAGTTTTGGTATAAGGGTAATGTTGGCTCCGTAGGATGGGTTTCCATCGCTCCACTTACATTATCCTGCTGTTCTTGCTCATTATCTACTTTTTCCATTAGAACCCATGTTAGTTATCTCTTTTTTCTTTGCTATGACAAAATACCTGAGAAAATCAACTTAAAGGAGGAAAGATTTATTTTGGCTCACAGTTTTAGAGTCTTCAGTCCATGGTCGCTTGGCCCATCACTTTGAGCCTGTGGTGAGGCAGACTATCATGGCAAGGAGCATGTGATGGAACAAAACTGCTCACTTCAAGGTGGCTAGAAATGAAGGAAGAAGGGAGAGAGAGAGAAGGGGAGAGAGAGAGAGAAGGAGGACGAAGAGATAGAGGGATAGTAAGAGAAAGGGGCCAGAGTCCCAATATCTCCTTCAAGGACACACTGCTAGTGACCAGCTTCTTCCAAGTAGGCTCCACCTTTAAGGTCTCCACCATCTCCTAATAGCACCACCAGCTGGGAACCATACTTTCTACAAATAAGCCTTTGGGGGATATTCCAAATCCAAACTATTTCAGAGCTCTTACAACATTAGTCATATTTCTTTTAAATTCTCTGATAATTCAAAGATCTGTGTCATGTCTGAGTCTGGTTCTGATGCTTTGTTTTTTTTTCAAAATGTTTCTTTCTTGCTTTCTAGTATACCTTGCCATTTTTTGTTGTTGTTGAAAGCCAGACATGATGCACTGGGCATTAGAAACTGAGGTCACTAGGATGTTAGCGTGAGGTTCTATGTTAATTTAGCTGGGAGCTAGGCAGTGTTCAACGTTGGCAATAACCAGAAGCATGAGAGTTTCCTTGAGTACTCTAGTTTAATTCTCTTCTCTATTGTCTTTGGATTTCCCTATGAATTCCTTCTTAAATAGTGCCTATGCTTTATAGTTCTCTCAGTTGTAATCCACTGCTGTTATAACAGCACTATTGATGTTGTGTGCTAAGATATTAGGTAGGAGAAATGTTTTATAACTTTATGGTTAAATCTTAGTCTTGTATTGAGCAGTGTTCCTGGGTGTTGACCTCTGGAAAGGTTTGTTAGCCATCTTTTCTCTCCTTATGTGATACTGGAGGGAGGGATTTGTCTAACTGCCTTTTCCTTGGATCAGATAAGGTTTTGGCAATTTTCCTAGGGCATGTGTGTGTGGTGGGGCAGATTTCTCATAGAGAGCACTCTGGGGGTATAAATGGTTACTTTTCCTCCTGGCATATTTTTGAAGGATCACTTTTCCCTTCCTTTTTCCTAACACAGGAAAGAATTCTTTGATCTCCTCCAAAGAGCCTGGTAAGACTCCTGGAGGTAAAACTCAAAAAAGTGTGGAGCTCCCCTGAGACTGGATTTCCAGGAGTTTTTTCATTATCAGAAATTTGTCAAAATTAACATCTACATGTTTCTCTTAGTTCCTGACTCCAGCAGCTTCTGCTCCTAATAAGCTGATCTTGTCTGTGATTTTCTTTGTTTCTTCCTTCAGTTTTGTGGATGTCACCCAGTTTTAATTGTTTCAGGTTTTCATTGTTGTGAGCACAAAATCAAACCCTGGTTTAATTTTAATGATGTGTATTGTCCTAAATTTAGGTTAGAGGCAACAGAGATGGCATTCCCTGGAGGTGATCTGTGTGTCTGTCAAGAACTGAATTTATATTCCAGACTTAGTTTACGATTCTTAAAATAAAATGGACTCCAGTTTCTATAATAAGATCTATAATAAGTCAAATTAGCAAGAAAGCACACAGTCCTCCAAGACTTATTTGTAGTCCTGTAGTTCATTGGGAAGGTATTTGGGGGCATTTTTTTTTTTAACACTGAAGTGTCTTTGATGGGAAAATATTTTTGGCTTTAAGCCATTCCCTGTGCTCCTATTCACTCTCCACCCTCAGGAAGCAGTAGATAAGGTTAATGAGAGGTTTTGATGAGTTAGATGAGTAGAAAGAGACCCCCTCCACTGACAAACTATACAGTCTAAATTGAAGCATTTTATTAAACAGAAATAACAGGGTTTATAAGTTACTTAACATTACTCTATCAGTATTAGACTTCAGTCTCTTTGATCTGTTGTTCTGATGTCTGGTTTTATGTATAAATACTTTAATATGCCCACTATTTTTTTAAATAAAGAAAATGTTTATTTTTTCCATTTTTTATTGGTGTATTACAGTTGTAAATAATAATACATAATGGTAGGATTTGTTGTTACATATTCATATACGCACACACTATAACAATATAATTTGGTCAATATCATTCTCCTAATTCTTTTTATTCTTTTTAGTTATACATGACAGTAGCATGTATTTTGGCAAATTATACATACATAGAGTATAGCTTATTCTAATATGCCCAATATTAAAAATCTTTATTTTCTTATTTACAAGGAAAAGTTTATGCTTCATCAGAAATTTATATCTTGGTAGGATCTTGTTGTTGATTAACTTCGCAGTCATAGCATTTGTTTTTCCTTCACATAGTTCCGGTAAAATGGCTTTGTTTGAGTTGAGGTTTCCCTTGCCATAAGCTCTTCTGCTAGAGATGGGGTGGGAACTGGTGCATTTGTTATTTTTCCAGGCTCATAACAAAGTGCCACAGGTTGGGGTGCATAAACAGCAGGAATGTGTATTCTCAGAAGTCTGGAGGCTAGAAGTTCAAAATCAAGGTGTCAGAAGAGTTGGTTTCTCCCAGTGGTTTCACACGGTAATCAATATGTATGCTGTGGACACCAGTCATGTTGGCCTTGGGCTCCTCATAATGACCTCATTTGAACTTAAAGACCCTCTTTCCAAATAAAACCATACTCTGAGGTATTGGGGTTAAGGACCTCAACATATGAATAGAGGTGGGTACAGTTTAGCCCAGAAAGTGCTGGAGGCAGTGTGGGGAGGAAAAGAGCAGGTTTTTTGGAATTCATTGTATTTGTAAGGATAAATAAATAAATTTCAAATGTATGCAGTGTTTCAATTTTGCATAGTCTTATGGGGAATAAATCATCATTTCTGATTCACAGAGTAGAAAACTGAAACAGAGTTATGCAGTCAGGATGTGGTAGCTCCAAGATGAGACACCCAGGTTTGTCTGGCTTCAAGCTCTATGGTCTGCCCACCATATCATGTTATTAATCTTTGCTTATGTCTGAAACTTTCTTCTTTGTGTCTTGCCACTCCTCCACTGAGGGACTTGTTTTCTTGGCACCTGTGCTCGCTCCCCAACCCAAGACATCAACACATTTGGGAAGATAAAAATGGCCCATCATCAGAACATGGCATGGGTCTTTGTGTTAGAGTGACCCAAAAACTCAGCCCTTCCTTGAAACTTCTCAGTCAGCATGGACTCAATGTCTTGAGCAGCACACTTGCTTGGCAGTTTCTCTCTGTTTGTCTTCCCAACTTGGGATGCTCCAGGTACCAGAAAAAGCAAACCAGCCATCAGGGTCCCATGATGTGAGGCAGCTGCCCTGGGATTGCCCATTATTAGGTGCTGTGTCCTCGGAATCCTTCTTCTGAATTAGCACATTCTTTCAACTAGGACTCATAGCAAAGTAACCATTTGGCACGAGCCTATCCAGTGCAAAAATAATTGACGACCAGCTTTAGACAGAGAAGGCAAAGGAGATATTATCTGCTTGTGGAGTGATTTCTGGATGTCCAGGAAATTGTCCTTGGTTGAAGAACGTTGTCTCTCCATAAATGCCACCTTGACGCTTGGTGGCATGCAGTTTTCTTTTAAATTGCTAGGATTTTCCACTATATGATTGTAAGATTAAATTATTTTGTACTATTGAGCAATTAACTCACATTCTACTTACAGCTCTCAAACTAAATGCCAAGCAATTCCTTATTTAGAACTTCTCCATTAGCGAAGGAGTTAGGTTGATTTACAAAGGGTTCAGAGCTGACATCTCCATTTGACTAATACTGATACTCACTCAAAAGCCAAAAGAGAATCACTGAATGTCAATCTTTAGCAACTCCAGGCAGACACACATATTTTCCACACATCTATTTCTGCAGGCTCTCATCTCAGACTCCCATTTAATAGCTGCTTAGTATTTGCATGAAAGAGTAAATATTAATCTATGTATTTTGGGTATGTGGCACCATACAATAAATTATAAATACAAACAAAAATTATTGAAATTGGAGGAAAACTCAGAATTTATTTATTTCCAATTCTTGATTTTGTGAAAATCACAGAACTGAATCGAATTAAAAATTTATCCAAGCCTTCACATTAGTTAATGGCAGAACTAGACATTGACTCCAAGTCCCCACCCCTCAAGACAACACTCTTTCCTACTATCAACTGGGACTTCTATGCAAATTCATACATATGCTTATACAAATTATCTACTTGCTTTCAAAAGTGGATTTTAAAAAAACATGGCTCTTTAAAACTAAAAATGATTCAAGAGAAATCTATGTCTCAGCCTCTAAGGACATTCAAATAAGTTATGACTTATGCCTACTTTAAAAAGAAGAAATACAATATTTAAAATGGCATATTTAAATAAACATCACCTATTTCCTAATTTTTCTTCCAATTAATGGTAAATATTTCTAAGCCTCTATGTGCAGTTCCTATACTCCTATGATGTAGTGCTGAGTCTAAACTAACAGCCGAAAAAGAAAATACTAGGTAGCAGATGCAGTGCCAAGATCAGGGTCAGTTACAGAAAATGCCCTGAAAACTTCTGAGGAACACTGTCAAGGATTATGGACCCAGAGTTCCATCTGTTTTGGTTCCTGGGCTCACACCCACACAAATTATGCTGTTATGCCTCTGCCAGGCTGACCTAACCTGTAAACAGGGAGCAGGTGCCCAGAGGGAGGCAAAGAACTGTCGTCAAACTCTGCCTTCTGGTCTTCCTCGCCACATCTGCAAGTGAACGCTCCTTCCCTCCTACCCCCCGCTGCCTTATTGACCACACATTGACTATAATCATCCTTATTTGCATTCCTGCCTTGTTTCTCTTGCTGGATCAAAGTTTATAGGTTAATAGATTATAGATCATTTCTGTCCATTACAGAATGGAGGGCAGAGTTGTGTGTGGAATATGTGACCAGAAATATCTGTGGAATAAATAAAGGAATAAGTGCACACTGCCTAAGGCAAAAACTCACATCTGGTACAAACTAGTTGCAAAAGAAAATATGTTTAATGTGTTTAAAATTTAAAACTTTAAAATAAGAGGAAATGTGTGTTTTTTTAATAAATGTGTGTGAATGGCCATTATTCTTATTAATCACACTTTTCTGTCCAATGGATAAAATTATCCCTTGCTCTTGGAACTGGATTGTATGGGAGAACAGGTGTGTCTGTGGCAATGCCTACAACAACCATATTTCTATTGTCACAGAACATAACATAACAAAACAAAAACCTCAGAATAGTGCAAGCTTCTTAGTATACCATTAAAGCATTCAAGGCTTGGAAAATTGTATCTGTTTAAGGTTTAAAAGCAAGGTAATGACAGACATCTATATTTGCTATATAGATGTCAAACAGAAATGTTTTTAAAAACCATTTGCATGTTGTAAATAACTTTTTATGGTTTTATGCTTGAAATTAACATTTAAAAAAGAATTTAAGTTATAACTGGAGTAGTTAAAGGTCCTACATGAGAGTGCCATTAGCTTAGCCTAGCTTTGTGAGTAATAGCCTCGAACTAAGGAGGTATTAATATTGATGTGGATAATAGGGTAGGGGAAAAAGGACAACAGAAAGGGAGAGGCCTGGCATTCTAATTTCTCCCGAATCTGTAGCTTTCTAAAAGATGATTGGAAAACAAATGCGAGACCTCACTTATTTAGGTGTTAAAACCCCCATAAGGTTTTTATTTTTATTTTTTTAATTACAATCATGGTATTTTTTAATTCAAGAATCAAAAACAGATTATTTTATTTTATTTTTATTTATTCTTTTTTTATAGTTTGACAACAAAATATTTAGTTTTTATCACCAGGTTTATGAATTTTCAAACATTCACTTATCTCTTACCAGTAAAGTGCCAGTGATAGGTGAGAATTTCAAAAACAGATTTCCTTTCAGGCACAGGCAAGTTTCAGAGACAGAAAATATTGAACTTCAAATGTCCATCACGACTAATCATGTTAGATTTTTGCAAGATTTCCACAGTCAACTATTCTTTTTTAAAAATTTCTTTATTCTACTTAGGTATATACATGATAGCAGAATGCATTTTGATTCATTGTACACAGATGGAGCACAACTTTTCATTTCTCTGGTTGTACAGGATGTAGAATCACACCATATATACAGTCATATGTGAAGCTGGGGCTATGATGTCCATCTCATTCTACCATCTTTCCTGCCCCCATTCCCCTTCCTCCTCCTTCCCCTTTGACCAGATTTCCTCCATTCTTCCCATACCTCCTGCCCCATTATGGATCAGCATCCACTTATCAGAGAGAACATTCAGCCTTTGGTTTTTTGGGATTGGCTTACTTCGCTTAGCATGATAGTCTCCAGTTCCATCAATTTACCTGCAAATGCCATAATTTTAGTCTCTTTTATTGCTAAATAATATTCCATTGTGTATATATACCATAGTTTCTTTATCCATTTGACTATTGAAGGGCATCTAGGTTGGTTCCACAGTTAAGCTATTGTGAATTAAGCTGCTATAAACATTCAAGTGGCTGTGTCACTTAGTATGCTGTTTTAAGTCCTTTGGGTATAAACCAAGGAGTGGGATAGCTGGGTCAAATGGTGGTTCCATTCCAGTTTTTCTGAGGAATCTGCATACTGCTTTCCAGAGTAGTTGCACCAATTTGCAGTCCCACCAGCAATGTATGAGCGTGACTTTTCCCCTACATCCTCACCAACACTTGTTTGTATTCTTGATAATTGCCATTCTGACTGGTGTGAGATGAAACCTTAGAGTAGTTTTTTTTTTTTTTTTTGGTACTGGAGATTGAACTCAGGGGCACTCGACCACTGAGCCACATCCCCAGCCCTATTTTGTGTTTTATGTAGAGACAGGGTCTCACTGAGTTGCTTAATGCCTCGCCGTTTCTGAGGCTGGCTTTGACCTCGCGATTCTCCTGTCTCAGCCTCCCTAAGTGCTGGGATTACAGGCTTGTGCCACTGCGCCCGGCTTCTTAGAGTAGTTTTGATTTGCATTTCTCTAATTGCTAGAGATGTTGAACATTTTTTCATATGTCTGTTGATTGATTGCATATCTTCTTCTGAGAAAAAAAGGGCAGAGGATGTGGATCGGGGGTTAAGCACCCTAAGTTCAATCCCCAGTACCAAACAAACAAACAAAAATCCTCAAACCCCAGTTTTCATTACTGGGATTTTCATCCTAGTTGACTGGCTTTTCTGTCCTGTCTTACCAGAGGGTCTTCTCTTTACAGTCTACCTATTGGTTCTCACACCCCAGGCCTTCCCTCAGTGATGCGCCTCCCTCCATGGGATTCCAGATATAGCCTTTTTGTGCCTCAAGTCCAGCTGACATGTTCTGTCCACAAGGAACTCATGCTACGCCTCCACGTCCTCCATGTTAGAATCATATACTCTATTGCACATTGATGGTTTTCTCCCTCTGATGTCTGGATTTTATCTAGAGCCCAAATCCCCCAAGATGATAGGACCCTCGCCAGCTTGTGTCACTCTGCTGGGTCACTGTCCCTGAGATAAGACTTGATTCTGGGTTTCCTCCCCCCTGACCACTGCTCTCAGTTGTTTCCTCTCTTTTCCTTTTCTTTCTTCCCAAATCTTTGCTTTGGACTCTGGAAGCCACACTGCAGTGGCTAGAAAGACACATTTATCACAAGCCAACAAAAAATACCCTTTTATTTTTCACAATTTAGCAAACGCTTGAAACATAGATGGATTTTGTAAAAACAATGTACAATGAATTCTGGTATCTTATCTATTTTTTAAAAACCAATGCTGATTGTGGGACAAATGCATATCCACATGCAAAAATAGTGAACTTATATTTTTATCTCATACCACATACAGCATTTATTTTTCTTACTTTTATTTTTCAAATTTATTTTTATTTTAACTGGTTCATAGTAATTTTAGGTATTTATGGGGTACAGTGTGGCATTTCAATACAAGTATACAAGGAGTAATGATTATATCAGGGTAAATGGCGTATCTATCACTTCAGACATATAATTTCCTTGTGTTGGGAACATTCAAAATCCTCTCTACTAGTTATTTTGAAATTTTCAATAAATTGTTATCAACCACAGTTATCCTACTGTGCTATACAGAACATTAGAAGCTATTCTTCTTATCCAACTGTTCCCCTGTATCCTGAGCCATCCTCTCTCTCTCTCTCCTTCCCCAAATCCTTTTTAGGCTCTGGAAACCACTATTCTATTCTCTACTTCTTGGAGATCAACTTTTTAGCTTCTGCGTGTAAGTGAGAGCTTAGTATCTACATATAAGTGAGAGTGTGTGATATTTATCTTTCTGTGACTGACTTCTTTCAATTAACATAATGTCCTCTAGTTCTAGCTATGTTGCTGTGAATGACAGAATTTCTTACTTTTTATTTCTGAATAATATTCTATTGTGTATAGATAGTGCATTTTCTTTATACATCCATCCATCAATGGGCACCTAGGTTGGTCCTTTATCTTGGCTATTTCGAGCAGTGCTACAATAAACATGGGAATGTGAATATCTCATTGACATACTGGTTTCAATTCTTTTGAATATATAATCAGGAGTGGGATTGCTGGAGCATATAGTTCTATTTATGGTTTGTTTTTTTTTTTTTTTTTTTTTTGAGAAACTTCCGTACTGTGTTCCATAAAGGCTCTACTGGGCTTGAGATATAGCTCAGTGGTAGAACATTTGCTTAGCGTAAACTGTGTGCTAATTTACATTCCCACCAACAGTGTATGAGATTTCTCTTTCTGTGCAGCCTCACCAGCATTTGTTGCTTTTTGTCTTTTTTTGACAACAGCCATTCTAACTGGGGTGAGATTATACTTCATTGTTTTTATGATTTACATTTCCCTGATGATTAGTGATGGTGAGAATTTTTTTTTCACATCTTTTTGGCCATTTGTGCAAGGTCTTTTGGGAAACATCTGTTCAGGTCACTCAAGCCATTTTTCAACTGGATTATTTTTTTTCCTGTTGAATTGTTTTGAGTTCCTTATTCTGGAAATAAATAGTTTGCAAATATATTCTCCCATTCTGTAGATTGTCTCTTTACTCTGTTGATTATTCCCTCTGTTGTATAGAAGCATTTTGGTTTGATTTAATCCCATTTGTAAATTTTTGTTTCTGTTGCCTGTGCTTTTGGAGTCGTATCCAAAAAATCTTTACTCATGATAATATTCTGAGGCATTTACTTATATTTTCTTCTGGTAGGTTCATAGTTTCAGGTCTTGGATCCATTTTGAGTTGATTTTTGTTTATGTGGATGGTGGAGGCTCGTTTTTACTCTCTGCACATGGATATTCAGTTTCCCCAGCACCATTTATTGAAGAGACTTTCCTTTTTCCATTCAATCAATGTTCCATTCAGAAAAACTTCTGTAGTAACAAATGTAGAAATGATGCTTGAAAGTATAATATTCTTATACAACATTTAATTCTAAATGAACATAGACCTCAGTGTTGTAAACTACAACACTTCTTAAAGAAAACAGTAGGAAATTTGTGCCTTTAGTTGGCATTAAAAAACCCTTATAAAAATACTAAAAGCAAAATTCATAAAAAAAAAATTGACAAATTAGATTTCATCAAAATAAAAAAGGCCTGTGCTTCAAAAGACATGATTAAGAAAATGAAAAGGTATGTCAAAGACTGGGGAAATAGTTGCTAATCATATACATGATATAAAGGAATATATCAAGTACTCTCATAATTCAATAATAACAAGATAAATAATCCAATTACAAAATGCATACAAGACCAGAAGACATGTGAATGTCAATAAACACATGAAAATATGCTCAACCACATTAATCATGAGGAAAATTAGAACTAGAATGAAATTCTACTACATGCTCACCAGAAAAGCTATAATCAAGAAGATTTAATGCTACCAATTGGAGGATGTGTAGCCACAGAAACACTTATACATTATGGTTGGGAATGTAAAATGGTACAGCCACTTTGAAAAATAAGAGTTTCTTAAAAATTAAACATAGGCATTTCATATGACACAGCAATTCCAATCCAGGGACAGATCCAGGAGAAAAGACATAGGTACACCCAAAGACTTACAAACCCATGTTCCTTGCAACATTGTTTACATTAGCCCCAAACCAGAAACAACCCACAGGTTCAGCAATTTGTGATTAGCTAGCTTGATGTGATATGTTTATACAATGGACTCTTCAGCAATAAAAAGGAACAAACTATTGACGGATACCCAACATGGATGAATCTCAAAACACCATGCTACATAAAAGTAGCAAGACACAAAAACTACTATATACTTTGTGATTCCATTTTTTTGCTATTTGTAGATATTCTTTTTTTATTAATTAATTTATTTAAATGCATTTCAAGTCATAGTACATATATAGAGCTCAATGTTTCCATTTCTGTGGTTGCAAACCAGATAGAGTCACACCATTTGTGTCTTCATACATGCACCTAGGGTAGTGATGACCATCTCATTCACCCATCATTACTACACCCCTTCCCTTTTCCCTCTTCCCTCCTCCCCCTTCCGCATCCAGAGTTCCTCCATTTCTCCTATGTTCCCCATTCCCACCCCCCTTATGTATCAGCATCCACTAATCAGAGAGAACATTCGGCATTTGGGTTTTTGGGATTGGCTTACTTCACTTAGCATAATGTTCTCCAATTCCATCCATTTACCTGCAAATGCCATAATTTTATTCTCTTTTATTGCTGAGTAATATTCCATTGTGTATATGTACCACAGTTTCTTTATCCATTCATCTATTGAAGGGCATCTGGGTTGCTTCCACAGTTTTGCAATTGTGAATTGTGCTGCTATAAACATTGTGTGATCCCATTTATAAAAGTAATCAGGAAAGGCAAATTCATGGAGATAGCTAATCGGTGGTTACCTAGGGCTGAGGATGGACATAGAAATGAAATGCATGGGCATTTGGGCATGAGAAGACTTTGGGGGGAGGGGTTAGGAATATTCTAATAATGGATTTGAAAATGATTTTATAACTAAATTCACTAAAAACTACCAAAGTATACATTTACAAAGGGAGAATGTTACAATGTGTAAGTTATTCCTTGATAAGGCTGCTTATAATTTAAAACATGCTAGTCAGACCCCACTAAATTGATTTCTTGACTTTGGAATGGGTCTTGATCCATTTGCAGAACCTTGCCTAACTGTGTTTTAAGGACACTCTTCTTGGTCCTTAAACTTCTCTCTCAGACTTCTTGGCGCTTCTTGCCTTAACGGGAACCATGACACCAGTTTTATTTACGTCCAGATCTCTCCTGTGAGGTTGCTGCCCTGGGACTTTCCCCTCTGGTACCCGTTTCTGGCATCTAATCAACGTGCAGCTTCTCCAGTAGCATTTCCTCTCTCTGCTGACTTCCCTCCAGGCCTCCTCTGCTCCGGTTCAGGACCATCATCTCTAGCTTAGTTGTTGAAACAACTTCTCTTTTGTGCTTTTGCTCTAATCTTGTTTCTTTACAACAAACAGGCCCCTTTAAAGCACCATCTTGTCGTGCAAGTGTCTGTTTAAACGGTTTAACAGTTCCATGCCCACAGGATAGTCTGAACTCCTTAACAAGGCAAGCAGAGCGTCTGGCTGGCATTTGATGATCCATCAAATCTGTTGAAGGATAGAATGAATGTATCTCATGTTACTGATTTTTTAAAAATTCATTATACCTATTTTTTTGATGTGTCTGTCTCTCCTACAGACTTAACTCTACTAGGACACAAATTTGTGTGTTTTTACCCATTTGTCTTCCCCAGCCCTCTGCACAAGTTAGAAATCCCTACCACACGGTAGGAATCTGATATGCATTTGTGAATGAATGAGTGGAATGGGGCTTCTCAAAGAGCTATGTCAGGACCCCAGAAGTTCCTGGCTTTGATTTAACCAGCAATAATATGCAAACTCACTAAATGTTCTACATTCCGGAAATCTGCCTGGGGACTCATCCTTCAGGCACTGTTTTGACTTGGGATGTTTGATTATCTCAGTTCTGGACTCTATTCAGCAACCTCCTCTTGCCAGGTACTCCTAGAATCTTCCAGAGAGGGAAGAACACATTTAGTATTTTTATTGAACATAAAAGATGCGAAGGATACTATCCACGTGTGGTAATAGTTTATATCCTAAATGTTACTAGAGGCTCAGTCCATCTCATATCATTAAGCCTGGCAAAGTGACAAATTTGCTCTACGGGAAGCGGTAAAGGACAGTGTCTCATTGTTCTTTCTTTCTATCAACTTGAAAATAAACTCTGTCAAAGTACACCTTCTTGGTTCACGGCTAGAACAGAGTGAGGTACCTTCATGAATTACTTGGCTGTCAGTGTCTAAAAAGGTCATTTTCATTTGATTCTAAAAGTTTGGCTGAGACGTTTTTCAAAGGAAGAGTTGGATAACTACTTTTTATCCCAATCTCTGAGTAAAAAGAAAAAAAATTACATTCGGCCAAATGAAGGCTGCCTTCTGTTAGGAAAGAATAGGTTCTTATAAAAGACTTTCTATGTGGCCATTTTGACTGTAATATTGGCCTTCAGAATAGTAGATTTAATGAAATCATGTTCATTAGAAAGATAAAGAGTAAAACGAAATAGCCCAGATTCATAAAGAACCGAAGTCTTCATTGGACTGACCTCTCAGAAGGAACCATTTTTAAATGTTAAATGATCTTTTGGGCTAAAATTTGAAATGGTCCTAAAATATTTTCACATCTAAATTTCTCTGCACACTGTTCTTTCTATCTCTCATTCCTTGCTTATGTCATTTCCTTGTTCTAGAAGATCTGTCTCTTCCTTCCAGTCAAAGCCATGTCATTCTATAGTGCCCAGTTTACCTGCCATTTCCTCTGGAAGGCAGCCCCCAAAACCTGAGCTGTTACATTTACAGTATGTTACATTTAAGGAGATGATGAAGCAGACAAGGATGAAGCGAGGGGAGCATATGAGAATCTTGGGTGTAATTTTAAAAGATATCATGGTGTATTTTTAAAAAATGTTTTTTAAAAAGGAAAACCCCTCTTGTTAGTTGTTGGTCAGAATAAGCAGAAGAGAAAATCTTGAGGCAATGAAAGGCTGCCTGTCTTCTACCCCACTCTTCTTCATATCTGAATCTCTAGAAGTAACTTTTGCTTATTGAGAAAACTAACATGGAGTTCGCACCACATACCTGTACTTAATATGTGATGCTCACCATATGTGAAGGTCTCAGTTCACACATGGCTCATGCAGATTTGTGGATTGTTCTTATTGTAGCATTGTAGGTGGGATTAGCATTAATCATTTCCAATTCAGATAAGAGAGGAATATCAGAGAAGGGCACCGCTGGGATGCTATGCAACTAGGAAAAAGGGGCCACAACAGGACCTATAGTTAACCTGATTTCTTCTGTGCCATGCTATAATTTCTAATTTTCTATTTCTGGTATCTCCAAATTTCTTTTGAGTCTCCCCCTACCCCCAAATTCCTCATTGTGTCTAATACAATTACGGGTGGGTGGGTGGATGGACAGATGTACCATGAAGAGATATTTAAATTTAACATAGAGAGTTATAGGGTTGAAATTAGAGGGATAAATATTTTTGCTTTTCCAACCCTCTGGTAATGTTTTTTAAATTAAGAAATATGCAGAAACCCTAAAGCTATTTAGATGTTAATCATGCTTGTTCATTTGATACAGCTGGAAGGGCTCAGGAGCTAAGGATTGAATCAAGGTCATAAGTATATCGTAGAGAGGAGAAGCTGTGACTCCTTTTCTCATTAGGATTGTTTCTCTTCTCAATACACACTTGAGCATGCCTATTTTTGTACTTTAAACAGACTTCTCAAATGAAAACTAATGTGGTCTTGGGTAGAGATGTTAAATAATCAGTAAACTGGTCATCAGTTATTTTTTCATTAAATATAGACTTCCTTTCTCAGACTTTGATGACAGAATGAAATAATTGGACAAAGGGTGTCCGGACAAAGCAGAATTGTCTGATGATTTTGCCTGTGAAAATGGAGTGCCTGCCACTCTAGTCATGGCCTTCCCGTGAGTTTAGACACATCGTTGATTCATGTGGTGTCTTTGACTTCAGATCACTGTTTGAATGAAATTGAAATAAATATGGCAAGTTAATCAAAGCTGACTCCTCCTGAGGCTAAGAAAGCTGGGTCTCTTGTCAGCTACCACTAATGAAGACAAAATAAACAATGCTTGCAGTTAATCATCAGCACATGAAGACATTGCGTTGGGAAAACTGCATGTCATTCCACAGTCTCTTCAAATGCAGAAAAAGAGCACAAAATGCATTTGTTGAAAATTTAGACCTAAGTAAACTTTATGACTTTTCAAAGTAAAATTTCCAATTAAATGATTTTGTCCCCATAAATTTTCATCTCAATGAAGAATTTCACACTTGATTATTGAGGCTCTACTATGCGCCAGGAGCTTTCAACTGCATTATTTTAGTTTTACTCAGTTATTACAGTAACATTGGGCTCTTCCCACAATGCTAGACTGTTTTCAATGGCCAATGATCAGCAGGAAAAGTACAGACATATTTCAAAAAATAAACAATGAGAAGCCTTAATAATTTTTTTTTAAATTTTCTTTTCCTTTTCTTGTGAGTTTCTTTTGTTGCTGTTGTTTTTGTTTTGGTGCTGGGGATTAAGCCTAGGGCCTTGGACATGTGAGGCAAGCACTCTACCACTGAATACACCCCAGCCTTGCTTCCTTATTTGAAAATATGTTCCATAAAGAAAAAAAAAATTAGAATCTCAGAATTTAAAAATATTTTTAAATTGTCTTTAACAAGTGGTACAACTAAAAATGGCTTTCATAATATATTCTTTCATCCCAAAGATGATTTTATACTTATCAAATTCCCTGCATTTATTTCATGCTAATTATTTTATTTTAGAGTTGGGTGAATTATAGGAATTACATGATAATTATTTAAAACTCAAGCAGATAAAGAAACTTATTTAAGTTCCCTAGTGTTACAATCCTATAATTTTTCCTCTAAATATTTTAAAGACTTGACATTAATGTTTAAAAAGGTTTTTCAAATGTCGTATTTAAATACTTTCTCCCCAGGGACTACATCATCCTTTACTAATTAACCAATCTGATGGCTCCTGGCCAAAATAAACTCTTCAGCAAAATTACGTTCATGTGTTTACCATGGTGAAGTTATTTAAACAGTTGGATTCCAGGAAATGAAGTTTTGAAACATGTTTAGGTAAATACTTTTTAACATTATCCAAATGGCTCAGTGAACTTGATTTATAAAATTATTAGCAATTTCTGCTGCAAAATAAACGTTCCAATTATTCTTGCCAATCTCTTAATAATAATCTACTGTGGATCATCCCAAATTTTCAAGTCAACTTTAAATAATTACTTCTTCCCAAGGGTATAACTAAATTCCAAACACAAAATTTGAGTCAGGATACCCAAGTTGGAATAGAAACTTCTAGTTACAACTGAGACTTTTTTTTAAAGGATAACGAGGAAGTGGTACCCATTTTACAGAACTATTTGAAGCTTCAATCGCATAATCAATTGGAAAACAAAGTCTTTGTAAATAGATATTCAAAAATTCTTTGCTTTACTTGGGGGGCTGGGGTTGTGGCTCAGTGGTAGAGCACTTGCCTAGCATGCGTGAGGCACTGGGTTCAATTCTCAGCACCACATATAAATAAATGAAAAAAATAATAAAAGTCCACCAACAACTTAAAACAATATATAAAAAAAAATTATTTGCTCTATTTGGGATGAGAACACCCACAATTGCGACTGAGTCAATAAAAGCCAACCCTAGGTAGCAGCAGCAGCAGACCACTGCTGGAGCACATTCTCTCCCATTGTTTTGAGGTGGAATCTCTGCTTTGCCTCAGAATAAACTAGAGCCTATCTGCTCCTAAGCAGTTACTCCCTGCCCCATCCCTGGCGGTCTCTCTATGTACTGGCATAGTCTGATACTCATGGAGACTTCTATCACTAAATGCTTCCCACCACCGCCCCCTTTCTAGCTTCTCAAATTCTTCTTCTTTTTTTTTTTAAATATTTATTTTTTTAGTTGTAGGTGGACAGAATATCTTATTTTATTTTTATGTGGTGCTGAGGATCGAACCCAGTGCCTCATGCATGCTAGGCGGGCACACTACCACTGTGCCATAACCCCAGCCCCTCAAATTCTTCTTATAACACAATCTCTCTCACATGCATTTTCAAATTAGTTAATTTATATTAAAGCATTTATTTTCCATGGTTTTTGTTTTGTTTTGTTGTTTTGTTTTGTTTTGTTTTTGCAGCACAGGGCCTCACACTTGCTAGGCAAGCACTGTGTCACTGAGCTGTGACATCCCAGCCCTTTTTGAAAATTTTATTTTGAGACAGGGTTCATCAAGTTCCCCAGGCTGGCCTTGAAGTTGCAATCCTTCTGCCTCAGACTCCCGAATAACTGGCATGGTAGGTCCACACCACGGTGCCCAGCTCCCATAGCTTTTATAACTGATACGTCTGGTAATATTTTTTGTGATGATTGTTAAAAACATTATACTACAAAATTATCGCTTTATTATCAAGTTGTACATACAAAAATAGGATGATAAAATTAGTTTTCCTACTCCAAACCCCACATATTAAGGCAATCTTCAAATGGAATCTAAGAGCATTTTAATAGATGTCTCATAAAACTATCTAGAGGACTCAGGACTCTGTGTACCATTTAAACTCCCAGGAAATGTTACCCCCACTGACACTGAACCATGGTAGTAAACAGGCAGTCAGCACCAAAGTTTGCATTTAGTGCGAAGCCAACATATGCAACTTCATTTTAACACTTCTCCCTTTTATTTCCCCTTTCGATCCCAACACATCCACTGTTACTTTCAGTAACAGTAATCACTGACCCTTTGAGCTACTTGTCTAATCCAAAAGAATCAGAATATGCTTCAGTGGGAGGTGGAGCCCTGCTGTTGAAAGCAGTCTCAAGCTACTTGCCTGTTCATCCCATTCTACATCTGGACCTCACCACACAGACAAGGAAGTTATCCATCCTGGGGGGCTGCTGTGAAGGGAGTAGCCACTACTCGTGCATGGTGGTGTCAGGTCTCTTCATAAGTGAACACAAGCCAGCAAAAGCTTTACAAGAAATTTTAAGTTAATGTTACTCAAACAGCTTCTATGTGTTTGAGCAATGTGAATATAATACCAATACCACATCCCCTGTAAAAGCGGAAAAAAAAAAAAAGAACAAGAAGAAGCATTAGATCCTTTCAGTTAAATACTGGAAAAAACAAGTGTGAAATTACACTGACCACTAAGGTGAGATTTAATTGTAAGGTATTGTTCACTCTCCTGGCAAGCTTTGTAACACTACTTTGGATCTATAAGACTCTTTCAGCTGTACTGATTCTAAATAAATAATCACCATCCAGATCTTTGAGCTCTTCCTCATGACTCTGGGGAAGACTTTTTTTAGATACGATGGACCAAATAATGAGCATTCTGCACACTCTGAAGTTCCTGGCTGGTCTCAGAAGTAACAACTGGTGATGCCTTTGAGACCTAGACTGCCTCACTATGGAAGCAATCGCCACATTTGATTAAGTTGATAGCAACCCGGAGGAAGTTCAACTTCAAGCAGCAATGTCAGAGGGCCAGGATTATATGCTTTAGTCTCTAAATTCTTGTACATTTATTTATTCTATAATTTGGAAGTTCTGAGCTGAGCTTCATTTTTGGAAAATTGTTTGCCAGGAGAAGAAATGAGCCTGGGCAGCAAAGAGTAGAGATAGCACATGGGGAATTTATTACAAAGAGCTCATACATTTTCTTTGTTTTTTATTTTTCCTTTCTTGATGAAAATTATAGTGCAGAAAGAAATGCAAATACAAAGTCCAGCTGATGCCACATGTTTGAGGCATATCTGTTAAGGATCTCATCATAGTTTGGGAGCTGACGTTGCAGCGCATTCTCTAATTATTTCTGTTCTGTTCTTATACTACTGGTTTGTCACAATTAAATTTATGAAAAATAGATTAGAACATGGAGTAAGAACCATAAAGTGAGACAAAAGGAGATTCTGAATGCATGCTTTAACAGAGATCTTATATATAAAAATATATCTCTTCCAATATTATGGGCATCATTCATGAGAATTGAGGAATTTTGTTTTTTGATTTTTGATGTATATTATATGACTCAGAACCTCAGAACCACCAAAAGATTAATTATAAGGACACAGAAGCCCGTGGGTTAGCCAGATGCTTCATTTTCTTCTAAACAGAATTAAAAATGCAACAGATTAATCATAAGGCACAAGACGTACTGACAAGATCAGCCATGAACACGGGCCATTCACTTCTTTCTCCAAAGCCTTGCCAGGTGACATGTAAATGCATGCTCCAAGAAAAGGAGACATGACATCTAGGCAGTGACATGACTTTGGATAGGTAAGTTCTTGAAATCTATTTCCATCATTTATACAATGGAACTTTTTTTTTTGGTACTGGAGATTGAACTCAGGGGCACTCAACTACTGAGCCGCATCCCCAGCCCTATTTTGTGTTTTATGTAGAGACATGGTCTCACTGAGTTGCTTAGCGCCTCGTTGTTGCTGAGGCTGGCTTTGAACTTGCGATTCTCCTGTCTCAGCCTCCCTAAGTGCTGGGATTACAGGCTTGTGCCACCTCACCCGGCTTAAAATGAAACTATTTATACCTTCTGCGTAGGTGTGTTGTAGCATTTAAAGATGACACATCTGAAAATATTTTGGGCACATTCTAGTAGTGCCACTTCCGAATAGATTACCTTGGGAAAGTTATTAATCTCCATGTCCCCATCTTCTTATTTACAGTATGACAATAATCATAGTACCTCTGCCTCCTGAGGGTGTTGTATTAAAAGAGATAATATGTGTGAAGTATTTAGGATTGTTTCTGGTGCATACTATGAGTATTTTTGTTTATTTTTATTGGTGCATTGTAATTATGCATAATGGTGGGATTCAATGTTACATAGTTGTACACGCACATAACAGTTACCAGCTATTTTTAGTAATAGCAATAAATGTTAGTTATTCATAGGAATAAGTTCTCAAAAAATAAATCATTCACTTGATTTTTCCAAGCTCTCCAAATCTGCTCATTGCAGACAGAAACCTGCTCTTCCTCTTAGCCAACTTCTTGTAGACATAATGTGACCACAGTGTTTGCAAGTGGAAGTCTTCACTTCTAAGATTTCTTGGTGCTTTCAATTTAAATCAAGAAATGCAAAACAACTCCCCAGAGTTGGACCTTTCTAGCAGAGTCTGGACCTTTCTAGCACCAAGAAGTGCTTGGATAAAGATTACATTTATACAAATGCTGACACATACCCTCTGTAGAGACACTTATGGGGAATGTGGTTACGGGGTTCAAACTTCCTTGGACTTTGTTAGCTTGAAGTAGCCAGATACCAATGGTACTTTCTAAGTTGTGCATTGAATGCTTGCTGTCTCATTTAAAGATCAAAGAGTTGGAAGACCTTACAGATGCCTTGTTGGTCATCTAATTCAGTTGTCCATCCCATGAAGGGTTCTCAACTGGCAAGAATCCTGTTCAGTTCCTTCTTTGGAAAGAGCTTGTTCAGTAGCTGGGCCATTGTTGGACAACTGAAATAATTATAATTTTTTTATTCACATGTCAAACTAAAATCAGCCTCCCAGAATCTTTTTCTCAAACCTTTTACTTCCATCTTCTGAATATAAAAAACCAAGATGGTCCCCTCTTCTCCATGAAGACTCTTCTCAAGTTTTCCCATAGCCCTCAAGTCTTCCCATCATCCTCTCATCCCCAGCTCTTCTAGCCATTTCTCCTCCTATCTTCTCAGTAATTATTGTAAGTCCAGTGGGAATATTACGAGGGTGGACATCTGTTGTGTTTGCCTGTCTAGTATCCCTTAATCTCGGCTTTTATTTGTAGGATTCCTCTTTCATATGGAAACCCACATCATGGGGCTAGAAATAATCCAAACCAGAAGTGGGTACATGACCACATGCTGACCACAGTGGTTGGTTCAGGGACCTAATCCAAGTGGATTAGTGTCTACACTAGGACTCTGGTGGAACTAACAGGAAAGGGGTTTCATTCTGATGGGGCTCACATTATGCTAAGTGAATGGATTGTAAGTTATAGATGTTGAGGGTCATGTTGACCGCCAGTAAGTGAGAATCTGTCTAAGAATGACTATAATACACGGGAATCAAAAATCAAGAAGAGACTGCCAAGCGCGGTAACGCATGCCTGTAATCCTGGCGGCTAGGGAGGCTGAGACAGGAGGATTGCGAGTTCAAAGCCAGTCTCAGCAACAGCAAGGTGCTAAGCAACTCAGTGAGACCTTGTCTCTAAATAAAACACAAAATGAGACTGGGGATGTGGCTCAGTGGTTGAGTGTCCCTGAGTTCAATCCCTGGTACCCTCTGCCCCGCCACCAAAAAAAATCAAGAGGCTAAGGTGGATCCTGCCTACATTTAGCACTTGGCTCCAGATATGCAAGTAGGGTTAGCTCTGGAATTTATGGCATCTAAGGCATGTTCTTTTCTTTTTTCTCTTATTTATAACATTTTCAACCGAAAATAAAATTAATTAGCAAAACTTCCCTTGCTATGTCAGGGTCAGAAAGCAAACCAGGGGATAGAATCCAAATCTGCTCCCCTAATCCACTCCCTAGAAGTCCCCTAGTTCCCCCTGAGATTAGCCCTCCTGAGAAATTGATGCTATCAGTTGTCTTAGTTTGGAGTCTCTTGGTTGCAGGAAAAGAAATTCACTTGATGAGTGTAACTAATAAGAATATTCATCGACAGGAATCAATAGCACAATCATAATGAAGACTTCTTGCCTTTTAAATTGAATATGATTTATCTTGAGGCAATGTCTCAGCATACTGAGATCATTATAAATCCTGACACCATCATCTTTTGAATTGGTTGTTTCTGGCTGCTGTGTATCTTCTGCCTAGGTTTATGAATATGGCTTCTATGGCTTTATTGGAAACCACAAATCCAAAAGCTGAATAAGAAAAGGCCTTAGAGCCCTGTGGTCCACCACTAGAAATCTAGTCAAGTTAGCTTGACTCTTCATTTATATCCTTTGGGTCTGCTTAGTCAGCCAGCTGCAAAACTAATATTTCTCTAATCCAGCTCACATTTCACATATGGCTTCTAATCCATAGACCTATCTCAAAGGGGACTTGGGAAAATACTTTTCCTAGAAGAGAAAAAATAATAACCAACTGCATCTGGTATCCACTAGCCCTTCGCTACTTCCTAAGGCTGACTCCTAACGGGGAACTTGTCATTCTGAATTGTCACTGTCTATGCTTCTGATAAGACTGTGGGTTGCTTGAGATGTCCAGCTCAATGTCTTCCATGGCGTATTGATGCTCCTCTGGTGCATTAGCTGTCATTATTTTTAACTAAAGCGTAAAGCTGTAGAGTAAATAGAGTAGAATGAACCCAATTTTTCTTTAAGGAATTATGCTTAAAAGGCTTTATTTTATCTTGCATATTGATGTTTGAAGATAAAAGATTATCAATTAGAAAAAAGAGTCATTGAGAATGGGGAGATGGAAGTTGAGACTTTTGTCATATCCAGTAGGCACTAGTTTGGCCTTTGAAAGGATTCACAAGATGATCCTATTGGTTCTTCCTACATCCATATTTAATTTTTTTAAATATTTTTTTTAGTTATAGATGGACACAAATACCTTTATTTATTTTTATGTGGTGCTGAGGATCAAACCCAGTGTCTCACGCATGCAAGGAAAGTGCTCTACCACCGAGCTACAATCTCAGCTCCATATTTAATTTTCGTCTAAAACAGAAGTGTCCTTAGTACTATTCTTATGCTTACAAGCTACTATTAGAAAGTTAGAGCCTAATAAATAGATTATGTAGAAATGAGAAGAGAGATAAAATAAAGGAGACAGGGATGTAATGAAATAAAATGCTGAATAGTAAAAGACAGAAAAACTGGAAACTAAAAGCACAGAACCTTCCTGATCTTCAGGAGGTGGATCAAACCCTCCCCTTCCCAGGCCTCTGGCCCAGGCTCAGAAAATATTATGACTTGGGAGTAGTGGGATGGCCCTCAAGAGGAAAAGAGGTGAGCTGTTCATATAAATAGGATGCCCTACTATTCAACTCTTGTAACACAGGGGATTAAATGTGGTTCAGAGAAACTGGAACTCAGGGGCATCTATGTGGCAGTGCCTCTTCCTGCAAACTAGCTTTCAGTTTCCCGGTCAATTGCAGTAAGCATTTAATTTTTTAAAATTTCTATTAAAACCATGAGAAATAAGATAACTGAGAATTAGAGATATTTAATAATAATCTTAAGTCGATTTTTAATTTGTAACATAGCCAGAATATGGTTCCAGGCCATCCTTTGCTCCTGTAGCCTCTACCCCAGGGCTCTTGAGATTTCAGGACTTGATTTCTGCTTACCAGAGGCTAGCAGGTTAAATGTGTTCATCATTTCCTCTTGTTTAAGATACCTATATTCCTTTTTTTTCCCCGACCATAATATGAACTGTATTTTATCACACACTGCTTTTACAATCAGGTTTTTAATAAACTTCAAGGCTTGGATTCGCACTTTAAAGCAAAGAACAAAGCCCTTTGTCACAGAAGGTGATCTCCATCACTCTCAGCTTCAAAGGATATTTGCTTGCTCACGTGTGAGAGGGCACGCAGACTCCCTCCTCACAGCCACAGCGAAGAGATGGAGAAAGGGGTCTGGTGGAAACAAATGGAACATCTGGTCAAATAATTTGATTTCCTAGTTCGGTTTTCCCCTCTCTCAAGTGCCAATGCATAACCTCTGATATCACTTACGATCCTTGCAAGTAGAGCCAAGTTGTTGCTCATACTGTCAATATTTCTTTTGTACTATCATTTTTATTGTTAAAGCCGTTATGAGTCCAAACAGAAAATAAAAAAGAAAACAAAATAAAAATTTAAAAGCCATTTTTTCCCCAGAAAGTTTGCAACTTGCAATATTCGTAAAAGCTCTTAGTGCACTCTACTGCTGAATGTTACTTCATTTATTTAATAATTAATCAAACATGAAATGAATCTGTTATTATGATAATTATTTAATGAAATCCATTAGCATGAAGTTCCTAAAAGTAGAATGCAAGAATTTAAACTAACTCCAAGGATGTGATCTTCCCGCAGATGCTACCTTAGGAAGAAGGTGGTGGTGTGCGTGCTATGCATTTCAGTGCAGCTTCTCCCTTCTTCCTCTTTCAGGTTCCTGCTTTCCCTGCTTGCGTTAGCACTTCTCAAACCCCTACTACCAAAACTGGATGCTAAAGTGGAGCTGATTTAGTTATGGCGAGTTCTGATACTGAGCATCTCCAACCACCAGAATCGTCGCTTCCCAGGAACTGGGAAATGGTCGGTTGCTGCTAAGTACTGCAGGAATTCAACTGCTTCTTTAACTGCTCTGGGAGTTAGTTTAAGGTCTCCAGCTTCATCAGACCCCAGAAGCAAAAAAATAAAAAAGTAAAAAATGAGGAAGTCCCAAAGTAGCCTTGTCTTTCTGGTTCAGCGTGAGCTGGGTCTTTTGGAATCACTGTCCACCCAGAGGCCTTGGGAAGGGCAGGCCCTAACCTAGAGCTGGGAAGTGGAGGCAAAGTGAGCATCTCCAAGCCTATGGCTAGCCTACCTTAATGGCCTGCTTAAAAGCTTCATCTTTTACTTGTTCTTCTTTGTTTTGTTTCCTGGAGACTTGTGGAGTATAAGAATTGGTGTGACATGTAAGGACCTATAGAAGAAAAGAACAGTGAGCTATGAGAAAAAAGTGGCTAACCCTAACATGATTGTGACACTTGATGACAAAGGAGCCATCTGCTCAAGAAATATGATCCATTCGAAGTTAGGGAAACCTTGTGTATAAGAAGGAAGTCCATGAACATAAGAAATAAGGCAAGCCACAAACCATGTCTGACACATGGGAGGTGGCCAGACCAGGCTCCCAGCAGCAGAGTGGGTGTCCAGCTGATTAGCTTGACTCGCTCACTCTCAGCCACCATGAAAGATGACTGACTATGAGTGGATGTTCCCATTGGAGTTCACTGGATTGCTAAGAAATAGAAACCCACAAAAGCTAGTTCAGCTGTAAAGGAGAAATGTCAACAAATCCAAGGCTGCTAGCAGAAACATAATGCCACCTTCCAGGATCTAAAAAGTCTCCAGCAATAGAATTTCTGTTTGTCAGAGGCAGCGTGGGCTCTGTCTACCCTTCTCTCTGCATAGCGCCTCTGCTCTCTTTCCTCCACAGGCTTGCTCCCGTGCCCTTATCAACTTTTCATGGTCTCAAAAGTGCCCACTATAAATCCCAGATTTCCAGTACTCCCTGATCCAAAGCTCTCTGATGCATAAAAGTCTCTATTCAAAAATCATGGAAATTTTGACAGAAAAAAATATGATTGGGCTGGCTCATCTGTCCAAACCAGACTATATACAACCAGCTGTTTGCTCCAGCTGTCTTTTCGGTGGAGTTCTCTATGGCACCTGGCTGTTCCTTCTGGAGGCTGTGCAAAGAGAAGAGCACATGTAATCCTCTAGCAGCCACTGTTGAGAACTTCATGTGCTAAGCTCCATGCTTAGTGTTTGGGACACCTGAAAAGAGCTTATCATCACGTTGGAGTAATAAACTTCTAAAGTTTCATTTATACTATGATGTGATAGATGCTTTACTAGAGGTTTGAATTAATTGCCATGTGAAAACAGAGGAAAAACTATTCTTCCTGCAATCCTTGGGAAATTTTCAGAGGAGCTCATGTTATTATTAGGCTTGGGAAAATTTGTTGAATTTTTACAATAGACAAATAAGAAAGAGCCTTTTTCAAAGCATTATAATAATAATTTGAATCTCTTAACAGTGCTTTGAAGTATATTGGACACATTATTCCAAATGAGAAAACCAAGTCCTATAAAAGTCAAATGAATGGGCCAAGGCCATGCAACCCAAGTGGGATAAATACCAGACTAGACACTGAGTCTTCTAACTCCTAGTTCGTTGCTTTTCCTATTTGTTTATATGCAGAGACAAGAGGATGGGGCCTGTGCCACTGTTATCAGTAACCCTAGATTTGGGACTAATATTACTATGATTTTTCAGCCTGCCTTTCCCAAGCTCAATCTCCATCACCTCCTTTGAAAAACTCTTGTATTTAGCGACTATATCTGTCTTGATGGGAAACCATTGGGGCACACTCAAACAATTGACTTGGAAAGAGTTTATTTAAGGTGTGGGCAGGGTTTGGGGGGGTTAGTGAAGAATAGTGCAGGATCCCCAACTGGCAACAGCTGGCATCCATTGTCATCAATACTACCCCTAGCTCTACAAGACAAAACGGGAGCAAAGTTACCAGAACACAGAGAGGGTGGCACGGAGAAGCCACCTGTCAGGAGATACCCTTTAAGAGGAGACACAGTCAACCCATGCCAGCTACAACCCCACTCTCTTCCAGCTTCAGAATGCTGCCAGTGCCTTCCATTGGCTGATCCCACTGAAAGTAAGAGGACATGAGGGCTCCTTGTTGAGACCCATAGCGATGAGCTTCCCAGGAAAAGATCACATTAGGGAAGAGTGGAGAAAGAAGCTGAGGAGGTAACTGGGAAACATCCAGTCCAGGGAATAAGGGGCACTTTCAGTGTGAGTGGCTAGCCGTGGTTCGAATCTGTTGTTTCGCTTTCCCCTCACAGCCATTCCTCACCCCTGTCACAAACACACACTATCCCCTTTCTCCTTTCCCCTGGCTGTTTCCTTTTGCATTTTGGAAACCTGACGACTCAAGTCAGTGCCCTGGGTTTTGGGCCAAAAAATCCACTCCAGGCCAATATAGCCAAACCTACTTTGTCTTAGTCTCTTGTTCATTGCAAGTCCTGAGCTGAACTTGAGAATGTATGCCTGCCAAGGACAAGAATGAGCTGCAAAGGAAGCACTTACATGGTTCTGCAGTGCTCCAAAACCCGTCCTTTTATAAGACCTTCTCGGTATGGTGAGAGCGGTGGCTATATGGGATCATTTTGAGGAAAACTATCTTGGAGATTAATGGGATTTGGATAAACTGGTGAACATTGAGTTTCAGATGCAACCAACCTGCTCTCTTCTGTACCAGGCAGAGGGCCAAGGTGGTCCAATTTGAATAGCATGCGCAAGATTGGTGTGTCGTAACAGCCAAAAGAGTGCTCTTAAAGGAGAAAAACTGGAAAATAATTCCTCTTCCTTTTCCTATTCCTCCTCCTCCCCTTCCTCTTTCTCTCCTTCTTCTTCCTCATCGTGGCTTTGAATGTATCTGAGCATTCTAAAGTTCATTTTGTGTGTGTGTGTGTGTGTGTGTGTAGAAATAATTCTGTGGTTTATTTCCCTAATGAATGAAGTTTGCCTTGATTTCCATTTCTGAAATAGTTCATAGAAATATGAATTATGTTTGTATACCTTATCATTAGTGAGGTTCTTTCTTTTCAGAGCCTTGATAGGAAGGGCAGTTTTGTAAAAAGATAGAAAAGTAACAGCTTAAAATGGGCAGGAGGATGGCTGTTTTTATTTTATGCCCCAAAGATGACATATCTAACATTTTAACTAACAAAACCCACTAGAGTGACCAAAACATTATATTCAATGATACTCAAACTAGGCTTCTTAAATTGGAGGTCTCAGTAGTGGGCAGGTAAGATGTTTCAACCTCATGTTTGTATATTAGAGTCCCATATCCTTCTTCTGGCCAGTTATGTCCCCAATAGGAGACTGCCCACCACAGGAGCCGCCATCTTGAGCTTTGCCTAGTCACTTCTAAACACTTTTCTCCTGTCATAGGTAACAAGAAGTTTGATTGTTCTAGGATTATTTTATTCTAGGAATATCACAAATTAGTGCAAGATGACTCCAAGTGTAGAAGGACATTTTTTTTCAATATTTTTTTTTAGTTGTAGATGGACACAATATCTTTATTTATTTTTTATGTGGTGCTGAGAATCAAACCCAGGGCCTCACACATGCAAGGCAAGCGCACTACCACTGAGCTATAATCCCAGCCTGAGAAAGGGACATTTTTAAGACAAAGAAGGAAATAGAATTTTTTTGAAAACAGAATGACTGTTTTTTAATCTTCCCTCCTTGCAATTTCTTTTTTCTTGGCTGAACTTTTAGAGGATTGTGAGGAAGTATTGAGTAAGTTTCTAATGTGTCAACTGGCAAAGTTAACAGGTCTCACAGAATAATGACTAGATTCTAATCTAATGATACCTGCTATGTGAAGGTATGAATTTCAGGGGATGTAGAGAAAAATCATGAAGGAGGACACTTTTTCCTCATCTCTTCTTCTCCCTCATGATGACTATTTTTTCAGGACATATTCTCTTAGACTCGTTATTCCTAGCCTGCAGTATAGTATGATGATACCTTTTGCTTTTTTGAACCCAACAAAAAAACCAACCCACTTGATGTCAATTCCCTCAGAATCCAACCTGAGAATGATAACTAGTTCATGCAGATATGAGCCGAGAACTAAGGGGTTAACAGCTTACCAAGTCTATTTTACTAATATATTTGTGCTTGAACTAGGACTTTTTAAGTATATTGTTCAAATATATAGAAATTACTCAAATGGTAATTTGGAGATGTTTAGCATATGACAGGGCATTTGTGCTGTGGGTGGACAAAGCCTTTTAGAATCCTTCAACTCTTGTCATTTTGTCATATTATGCCTCTTTGACAGAGGGGTGATCCTTAGTGTAGGACTAGTCGAGAGCTGGGGTCAGAACCGCCAGAACTAAGATTCAGATGTGGTAGAATTTTATAGTTGTTTGGCTTTGTTTGTTTGGTCTTTCAAACACCCAAGCCAGACACCACTCAGTAAGCCCCGAGATTAGTGGCACTGATGCCTGATGACTAAGGCAATTAAATAAGCCTTGGTGTTGGCGTGGTACCACAATAACAAATCCCATGGTGTCCAATGCCTTTGCCAGATGGATTGCTCAACCCTTTGGAAGCATTCTTCAGTACACATTCTTAATCACTGCAGGCCCAGTTCATGGAAAAATGACATGGTACTTGTGTGGGTGGAAGGTTCCTGTCACTTTCTTGGGGCAATCAATCCTATTGTCAACTTTATAGCCAATGTTGTCCTGATTTCCTCTCTTAGGGACTAGTGGTATTTAAATATTAGAAATAGTATGAATTTAGAAGATCTGATGTTATTTTTTTCCAAATATCTCAGATTTTTCTAGAACAAGCCTGATTTCAAATATCCTGTGCCACTGCCTCTTAAAGTACATTCTGTGCTCATCCAATTGGGTCCCTCCCAATTATTACTTTAAAAAACAGTTATGGCATTTCCTCTATTTCACCTTATTGAAGAATGTAAGTTGCCTGCCCAAGAGGGATGTATGTATTGAAAAGTAAGTTAAACTTGTTAAAACTCAATTGAATATAATTTTCAAATCACTTATCCCAATAAATTAACAAGGCATTCAATTTTTCCTTCAATCAATTTGCCACATGCAGGGAGCTTGATGAGATAGAGACCCAGCATGATGTGATCTCTCTCCTCCGGGGGTTTACAGTAATGTTGAAGAGGCAATACTGGTTCTCATGAATAATAGTCAATAATGAGTGTGGGTGAACCACAGTGATAATTGCATGGCACCAATTGTTAGTACTTAGGAGTACAGGAAGATGGAAATAAGTACAAGAAGGAAGTCAGACAAGTATTAGAAAGGGGGTGGCAGGTAATTTGACTTTTGCAGTCCTGTTGGAGCTGGACAGACATGGGAAGCGGGCTCCATCTAGGGAAAATATTGAAAAAAGAGCACATGGGGGACAGGTACACCAAGATGAGTCTGGAGAAGTGCAGGTTTGGTCACAAATGAGATAAACATGAAGATTGATAAGGTTAGAAAATGAAAAACCTTATGACAGGCAGAAGGATTCAGACTTAATGGAGTGCTCCACCAGGATCCACCAAGAGCTACCAAGCAGTGTTGATGAAGAGCTATATTTCAGGGTCCTTAGGCTGGATAAGAAGTAGGCTAAGCTAAAGTTCTTCCATTATGACTCAAGTGGAAGTGGGAGGTCTTAGACTAACTTGGTACAAGGGACGTGGAAAAGGAAAGAGAAATGTAACTGACATTGAAAAAGACTCATGAAGGCTAGATGCAAAAAAATAAATAATGGGTCCTGGGCTACTCCAAACCCAGTGACTGTGCCCATCGTAATCACTGAATGAGCCTACGTTGCATGGAATTGGGAGATTATTGATGCTACTGACAGAGAAGATAAGAAAGGAAACAAGTTGAGTTTTGAATTCATAGATTTTGAGATGCTAAAAGGAAATTCAAATTAAATTATCTCTTAGATAATCAGTGAGGTCTATTAACCTCAAGAGATGTCATGAAAAGAATCACCTACAAGACAGTGACACTGAAGCCTTGATAATGACTGAACTTCAAGGAAGAGAGTCTATAATGAAAGGAGGGCAGAGGCCCTGGGTAAAGCTTAACTGCTATTATCCCTTAAATCCAAGGACCAGTTAGATTCCGCAGGGAAAGTCTGCCCAGGACTGAGATATGTTAGAATAACAGAGCTGTATTCACAGTCTTGCCACGCTTGCCATCCTTGGTCAAATGGTATTTTAATTGGGACTCCATGAAAGTGATGTTTTAAAATGTACTGCCTTCTGCTAAGTATAGAAAATTAGTTTTCAAAATTAATAAAATCTGTTTTGAACTCTCAGCCTGAAATACTAGGTAAATCAGCATCACAAGTGGCCTAACTTGTGTCTCTCTCACCATCTCTGTTTAGGATAATATGCTCTGAGTAAGTTTGACATAGGGCTCTGACATACATTGCATCACAACCACTTTGCCAAGTTGCCATTATTTCATCCTGACTCTTGGATGAGAAAACCAAAGACAACAGAAATTTCATAGCATGTTCCAGATCAAATCGTCAGTAAAGACTGCTACTAAGGTTTTTTGATTCCAAAGTTGTGCCTTTTCTTCCATGTGATAAGAAGTCCCATTGAACAGCAATGCTGAAAAGCTGGGACCTTTTTCAAAAGGCCAGGTGAACAAGTCCCTGTAATGCCAGGTCTCGAAGAAGAGTGTCCAAGGAAGCAGGCTGCTAACTTCTCACCTCCCGCAGCTCACAGGGCCTGTGCACAGCACACACAGCCACACACCTCCTGAAGGTCTAAGTTCCAGACATGACTTATAGTTCCTTGCACCTTACATAGGTATGGACACAGGAGGAGGAATTATGATGAGTAATTATTCATACATAATAAATAAAGCTGCTTTGCTATTTACAAACCTTTAACCCACACCCATTCACATAGAACAAAGATACTTTTCAGAGCAAATGCCCTCCATTGCTTCACCAATACATGACACTGCAATTGTGCACAGGTATTTTAGTCTCTGCTTAGTCTTAGTTTGCCTTTGGCCAAAATCATAAACTCAGGTAGGTAAAGTCAATGAATGAAGCGAGTCTGACATAAGACAGCAGGAAGGAAAGGACTGTGGGGTACGGCCAAACTGAGCCCCAGCCCATGTTATCAGCAGGAATCAGGGGTCCATGTTGCAAGATATTCCAGTTGTTCAAGACGGTGTGAAAATTCTGACTTTTATGTGAAAGCTCTTGGTTTTCTCATTTGTCAGATAATCACATCTCATAAAAGCTCTGTGCAGACTAAACACATGCACATATGTAGGCCAGATTGTGTGTGTGCGTGTGTTTAGTAAGTTTATTAACATTATTAACTCCAGTATGTCCAAAAACTGCAAAGCAGTGAAAGTGAGGAGGGCAATAGGAAGAGGGCCAAGAAAGAAATTCAGAAATAGTGCTGTTGATACACGCACTTCTCCTCAGAGACCTAATTTTATTTTTATTTTTTTATTTATTCAAATTAGGTACACATGACAGCAGAATGCATTTTGATTCATTGTACACAAATGGAGCACAACTTTTCACTTCTCTGGTTGTATACAATTAGAGTTGCAACATGTGTGCAGTCATAAATGTACCTAGGGGCTTGGGGTTATGGCTTAGTGGTAGAGTGCTTGCCTAGCATGCGTGAGGCACTGGGTTCGATTCTCAGCACTACATATAAATAAATGGAAAAAATAAAGGCCCATCAACAACCAAAAAAAATATTTAAAAAAATAAATGTACCTAGGGCATTGATGTCCATCTCATTCCACTATGTTTCCTGCCCCCATGTACCCTCCTCTTCCCTCCCTTCCCTTTGACCAAATTTCCTCCATTCTTCCCATGCCCCCTCCCCCATTATGGATCAGCATCCACTTATCAGAAAGAATATTCAGCCTTTGGTTTTTTGAGATTGGCTCACTTGACTTAGCATTATGTTCTCCAACTCCATCCATTTACATGCAAATGCCGTAATTTTATTCTCTTTTAATGCCGTGTAATATTGCATTGTGTATATGCACCACAGTTTCTTTATCCATTTGTCTACTGAAGGACTTCTAGGTTGGTTCCACAGTTTAGCTATTGTGAATTGAGCTGCTATAAACATTCAAGTGGCTGTGTCACTGTAGCATGCTGTTTTTAAGTCCTTTGGGTATAGACCAAGGGGTGGGATAGCTGGGTCAAATGGTGGTTCCATTCCAATTTTTCTGAGGAATCTGCATACTGCTTTCCAGAGTAGTTGCACCAATTTGCAGTCCCACCAGCAATGTATGAGCATGACTTTTCCCCCACATCATTGCCAACACTTGTTGTTTGTATTCTTGATAACTGCCATTCTGACTGGCATGAGATGAAATCTTAGTTTTCATTTGCATTTCTCTAATGGCTAGAGATGTTGAATATTTTTTCATATATTTGTTGATCTATTGTATATCTTCTTCTAAGAAACGTCTGTTCAGCTCCTTAGCCCATTTATTGATTTGGTTGTTTGGTTTTTTTTTTAATATTTTTTTTAGTTGTAAATGGACACAATGTCTTTATTTTATTGCTTTGTATGTGGTGCTGAAGATCGAACCCAGGGCCTCACACATGCCAGGCAAGCACTCTACCACTGAGCTACAATCCCAGCCCCTTGGTGTTAAGTTTTTTGAGTTCTTTATATATCCTGGAGAATAGTGCTCTATCTGATGTGCATGTGCCAAAATTTGCTCCCGAAGTGTTCTCTTCACCTCATTGTCTCTTTTGCTGAGAGAAGCTTTTTAGTTTGAATCCATCCCATTTATTGATTCTTGCTTTTATTTCTTGTGCTTTAGGAGTCTTGTTAAGGAAGTCAGGGCCTAATCCAGCATGATGAGAGTTGGGGCCTACTTTTTCCTCAATTAGGTGAAGGGTCTCTGGTCTAATTCCTAGGTCCTTGATCCACTTTGAGTAGAGTTTTGTGCATAGTGAGAGATATGGGTTTAGTTTCTTTCTTTCTTTTTTTTTTTTTTGCATATGGGCTTCCAGTTTTCCCATCACCATTTGTTGAAGAGGCTATCTTCTTCAATGTATGTTTTTGGCACCTTTGTCTAGTATGAGATAACTGTATTTATGTGGGTTTGTCTCTGTGTCTTCTATTCTGTACCATTGATGTCCATGTCTATTTTGGTGCCAATACCATGCCATTTTTATTACTATAGCTTTGTAGTATAGTTTAAGGTCTAGTATTGTGATGCCTCCTACTTCACTCTTCTTGCTAAGAATTGCTTTGGCTATTCTGGGTCTCTTTTTTTTCTTTCTTTTCTTTCTTTCCTTCCTTCCTTCCTTCCTTCTTTTTTGTGGTGCTGAGGATTGAACCCAGGGCTTTGTTCATGTGAGGTAAGCACTCTACCAAGTGAGCTATATCCCCAACCCCTGGGTCTCTTATTTTTCCAAATGAATTTTATGATTGCCTTTTCTATTTCTATAAGGAATGACATTGATATTTTAATTGGAATCACATTGAATTTGTATAGCGCTTTGGTATACAAATGTATACCAAAAGTAGTGTGGCCATTTTGACAATATTGATTCTGCCTATCCAAGAGCATGGGAGATCTTTCCATTTTCTAAGGTCTTCTTCAATTTCCTTCTTTAGTGTCCTATAGTTTTCATTGTAGAGGTCTTTCACATCTTGTTAAATTGATTCCCAAGGTTTTGGTTTTTTTTGAGGCTGTTGTGAATGGGGTAATTTTCCTAATTTCTCTTTCAGAGGATTCATCATTGATGTATAGACATGCATTTGATTTATGGATATTGATTTTATATCCTACTACTTTGCTGAATTCATTTATTAATTCTAAAAGGTTTTTGGTGGAATTCTTTGGATCCTTTAAGTATAAAATCATGTCATCAGCAAGTAAAGATAAGTTTGAGTTCTCCTTTTCCTATTTGTATCTCTTTAATTTCTTTCATCTGTCTAATTGTTCTGGCTAGTGTTTCAAGGACTATGTTAATAGAAGTGGTGAAAGAGGCCGTCCCTGTCTTGTTCCCATTTTTAGAGGGAATGCTTCCAATTTTTCTCCATTTAGAATGATGTTGGCCTTCAGTTTAACATGGATAGCTTTTACAATGTTGAGGTATGTTCTTACTATCCCTAGTTTTTCTAGTGTTTTGAACATGAAGAAGTGCTGTATTTTGTCAAATGCTTTCTCAGCATCTATTGAAATAATCATATGATTCTTATCTTTAAGTCTATTGATGTGATGAATTATGTTAATTGATTTCAGTATGTTGAACCAACCTTGCATACCTGGGATGAAACCCACTTGATCATGGTGTGCTATCTTTTTAATATGTTTTTGTATGCAATTTTCCAGAATATTATTGAGAATTTTTGCATCTGGGTATTTTTCACCAAGGGTATTATTGGTCTGAAGTCTTCTGTCTTTGATGTGTCTTTGTCTGTATTTGGAATCAGGGTGATACTAGCCTCATAGAATGTGTCTGGTAGGATTTCTTTCTTTTCTATTTCATGGAATAATTTGAGGAGTATTGGTATTAATTCTTCTTTGAGAGTCTTGTACAATTCGGCAGAGAATCCATCTAGTCTTGGGCTTTCCTTGGTTGGTAAGCTTTTTTTTTTTTTTTTTGGTGCTGGAGATTGAACTCAGGGGCACTTGACCACTGAGGTACATCCTTAGCCCTATTTTGTGTTTTATGTAGAGACAGGGTCTCACTGAGTTGCTTAGTGCCTCGCCATTGCTGAGACTGGCTTTGAACTCGCAATTCTCCTGTCTCGGCCTCCCTAAGTGTGGTAAGCTTTTGATGGTGTCTTCTATTTCCTTGCTTGAAATTGATTTCTTTAAGTTGTGTGGGTCATCCTGAATCAGTTTGGGCAGATCATATGCCTCTGTAAATCTGTTGGTGTGTCCAGGATTTTCTATTTTACTTGAGTATAAATTTTCAAAATAGTTTCTAATTATCTTCTGTATTTCAATAGTGTCTATTGTGATATTTTTTTCATCACAAATTTTAGTAATTTGAATTTTCTCCCTCCTCTCCTTTTCATTAGAGTGACTAACACTTTATCAATTTTATTTATTTTTTCAAAGACCCAGGTTTGGTTTTGTCAATTTTTTGAATTGTTTCTTTTGTTTCAATTTCATTGATTTCAGCCCTGATTTTAACTATTTCCTGTTTTCTACTTCTTTTGGTGTTGGATTTGCTCTTCCTTTTCTAGAGCTTTGAGATGTTATGTCAGGTCATTTATTTGTTGACTTTTTTTCTTTTAATGAATGAGTTCAATGTAATAAACTTTCCTCTTAATGCAGCCTTCATAGTTTCCCAGAGATTTTGATATGTTGTATCAGAGTTCTCATTTACCTTTAATTTTTTAAATCTCCTCCCTGATGTCTTCTGTTATTCATGGCATCATTCAGTAGCATATTGTTTAGTTTCCAGGTGTTGGAGTAACTTCTATTTTTTATTTTATCATTGATTTCTAATTTCATTCCATTATGGTCTGATAGAATGCAGGGTAGTATCTCTATTTTTTTTTATTTGCTAGGACTTGATTTGTGGCTAACATATCTTCTATTTTAGAGAAGGATCCATGTGCTGCTGAGAAAAAAGTGTATCCACTTGTTGATGGGTGGAATATTCTATATATGTCTGTTAATTCTAAATTATTTATTGTATTATCGAGTTCTATTTTTTTATTTAGTTTTTGTTCAGAAGTTCTGTCTTGTGGTGAGAGAGGTATGTTAAAATCACCCAGTATTATTGTGTTTGGTTTATTTGATTCTTGAAATTGAAAAGGGTTTTTTGATATATGTGGATACTTCATTGTTCAGGGCATAGATATTTATTATTATTATGTCTTATTGATGTATGATTCCCTTAAGTAGTACAAAATGCCCTTCTTTATCCTTTTTGACTATCTTTGGTTTGAAGTCCACTTTATCTGATATGAGAATGGAAATCCTTGCTTGTTTACGTGGTCCATGTGAGTGGTATGTTTTTTCCCATCCTTTCACCTTCAGTCTGTGGATGTCTTTTTCTATGAGAAGTGTCTTTTTTCTATGTCTTTTTCTATGAGTCTGTTGAAGACAGCATATTGTTGGACCTGTTTTTAATCCAATCTGCCAGTCTATGTCTTTGAATTGATGAGTTTAGGCCACTCACATTCAGGGTTATTATTGAAATACAATTTGTATTCCCAGTCATTTTAATTTATTTTTTCTTTTTGACTTGATTTGGTTCCTCTTTTGATTGGCTTTTCCTTTAGTGTAGCTCCTCCCTTTACCAATTTCATTGTTTTTCATTTCCTCCTCATGGAATATTTTGCCAAGAATGTTCTGTAGTGCAGACTTTCTCTTGGTAAATTCTTTTACCTTTATTTATCATGGAAGGTTTTTATTTCATCATCAGATCCAAAGCTTAATTTTGCTGGGTATAAGATTCTTGGTTGGCATCCATTTTCTTTCAGAGCTTGGCATATGTTGTTCCAGGATCTCCTGGCTTTGAGGGTCTGGGTTGAGAAATCTGCTGAGATCTGAATTGGTTTCCCCCTGTAGATAATCTGAAACTTTTCTCTTCCAGCTTTTAAAATTCTATCCTTATTGTATATGCTAGGCATTTTCATTATAATGTGACTTGGTGTGGATGTTGTAGTTTTGTACATTTGGTGTCCTGTGAGCCTCCTGTATTTGAGTTTCTGATTCATTCTTCATGTTTGTGAAATTTTCTGATATTATTTCATTGAGGAGATTGTGCATTCCTTTGGTTTATATCTATGTGCCTTCCTCTATCCCAAGATTTCTTAGATTTGGTCTTTTCATGTTACCCCATAATTTTTGGACATTCTGTTCATGGCTTTTTACCATCTTCATTGTGTGGTCAACTTTATTTTCAATATTATACATTTTGTCTTCATTGCTTGAGGTTTGTCTTCTAAGTGATCTAGTCTGTTGATGCTTTCTATTGAATTTTTTAATTTGGTTTATTGTTTCCTTCATTTCAAGGATTTCTGTTTTTCTTTTTTTCAGAGTCTCTATCTCTTTCTTTTTTATTTTTTTAAATTTTTTTTTTAGTTTTTGATGGACCTTTATTTTATTCATTTATTTATATGTGATGCTAAGAATCAACCCCAGTGCCTCACATATGCTAGCCAAGTGCTCTACCACTGAGCCACAACCCCAGCCCACTCTATCTCTTTCTTGAAGTAATCTTTTGCTCCCTGTATTTGCTCTCTAATCTATTTGTTGGATTGATCAATTGTTGCCTGTAATTGCTTTCTTATATTATTCTGTGCATCACAGATCATTTTAATTATGTATATTCTGAACTCCTTCTCTCTCATTTCATCTACTGTGCTGTCAGTGGATTCTATTATTGTAGCATCTTGGTTTGTTTGGAGCATTTTCTTCCCTTGTTTTCTCTTGTTGTTTATGTGTCTTCTCTAGCAGTGTGGATCTGAGGTATTACAGTTTCTATGCTATAATCTTGTAGTGTCCCTGCAGCTTACCAATAGCTCACCTCTGGTGTAACCAGCCCTGCAGGGACCTTGGTGATGGTCTTCCGGATCCTGGCTATTGTCTCTAGATGGAAGCAGGTTGGGACAGTCACGCATTTGTAGATGGGTAGTTGCAGCACAGTCAGTCTCCTCTTCCACACATTAGGCTGGAGTTGGTCTGCTCTGCCTCACACTAGCTATTTTTTTTCCCTTTTTTCCAGCTTTTATCCTAACCACAAATAAGATGTCTTCCAAATCCAAAAATCATCTCTCTATTGCAAAAGTGACCTTGTCTGAAGATCAGGGGCCCCAAGCTTAGAAAGGTCCTGTAGGGTCTCCTCTCCTGAGTGGTCTCCTCTCCTGATCACTCCCTGGTCAGCAAAGCCCTCCAACTGAGCTACCTTCACAGGGTAGATTCCTGCTCCTTCAAGATTGAGCTTCTGGGACCTAACTTTACACAGGTATGGTGACACTAACTGGTTCAAAAATACTGCATTCAACTCATGCCCAAGTAGACTTACAAACAGCTTTTAATATTCTTATGTATTCATCAAGACAGAGATGTCAACAACAAACATTTATATTGTAAACTTCATTTTAAAAAGGATTCTCTTAATATGTCTATTCACGGGTTGTTTTCTGTGACTTCTGGAAAATTGAAAGTCTCTAATTAAAAAAAAAAGTTATACCAAACATGAAACTTAAAGGCAAGACTAGTTGAGGGAAAACAAATATAGCCACTAAAGAAGAGAGAGACTGAAGGAAAGATGTTGTGATAGGGTGAAAAGAGTTATATGGGATTTGGAATTATTAGTTTTGTTATTAATACTTACCTGACCTTAGGCAAATGTAACATGAAGCCTATATAATAGAAATTAATGATTAGTTTCCTTATAAATCTTTTGTATTAATTATATGATAATTTAGTGGAGTTTATAAATTATAAGGATTAATTAAATGTTTCATTTCCAAAAATTCTTTTAAAATTAGACTGAGAAGGAAGTAGAAGAGAATGATGGGGCAGTGAATGTCAGATAAAATGCATCCAGCACAAATCATTGGTACTCTGAAAAAAAATCTCAGTTGGCTCTTTTGGATTGAGAGAATACAGATTTTCCTGAATCTGATAACACTAACACCAAAACAATGTGAGTGTGGGATGACAGTTACACCAAAAAACTATGAATCAAACTGTCTTCAGGGGCGGGACACAGTTAGTCCTGGGTAGCAATTTTTAATAGCTTACCCTAAGTTTGATAAGTTCAATCATGTCTGTTGCATTGAAAAAGCTTGTCCTGGAGGGAGATATTGGAGGTACATACATCTGCACCATGATTTTCAGGCGCAAGGAACAAAAGGAGGCCAGTAGTAAATGAGTAATCAGGATGAAGTATGTTTCATACTCCCATATTTATATAATATTTTATTAAATTAATATATGCATCACTTTGTCATTTCCTAGCCAGAATTTAGGAACATATATGTGAATATTTCTTTAGAAAGTTTATTCATTTGAGAAAATTTTGAGGAAAGCACCCACTCCCACCATGATTGGCTAACTGCAACTGGATCTATTCTCCCAACATGAACAACTGGTAAATGACAGATATGAAGAAGAAGTCGTGGAAAATCACACAACATGCAACACAGAACAGTCATCCTTATGAGACTGGAGACAAATAAGGTGACTGGGCTCTCTGCTTGGAAGCACTTTCTAGATAAGGAGGGGGATCCAAAGCAGAACAGGTCAGCCTCACTTTATTTGGAAAAGCAGAGGTTGAGGTTTGGGGACACCGAGTCAGCTGGAATTTGGGGTGACAGAGTACTGACAGTGGGGGCAGGGCATGAGGAAAGAGCTCCAGAAAACTTCAGAAGGCTCAGTGGTCACATTAAATGTAAATGGTTTAAACACTTGATTTAAAAGATAGACATTATCAGGCTGGGAGTGTAGCTTAGTGGTTGAGCACTTGCCTTGCACATGAGGCTTATTTTCAGCACAGGAAAAAAAAAAATAGAGATAGTCAAGTTGTATGAAAAAGAAAGACTAAATACATTTTAAGCCCTCTCAATGAAAACGCAGTATGAGTTAATATTTAATGCTTGCTTCTTTTTATTATGAAAGTTCTACTCACAGCCATGTCTCATAGTACATCATCATTGTTTTTATTGCAGTTTCTTTTCCATGACTTTAAAAATCACTTTTTTTCTTTTTGTGCTTAGGTTTGGGGAAATAAATAAAAATGAAGACAAACCAATAAGAATAAGAACAAGTAAAGGCAAAGGATGATGTGTGGGGACAGTAAATATCTGAAAAAGTGCACAAAACAGGAAGCATTTGTATTCCTGGGGAAAAAATCTCTCTTGGCCCTTTTTAGATTGAAAAAGATTGCAGATTTCTCTGGCTCTGCTATTATTCAGAGCTTGGGGACGTTGGCCACCATTACTTGCATTTTGGCAGAAACTCAAAGGCAGGCAGAAGAGTGGGAAAGCTTAGTAAAAAGGGGTTTGGGGGAGACCCTGATTGTCATCAAAATCTAAATATCTTTGCAGGTGTTGTCATTTTAATCTTTGTAACAAAAAGTACACGGAGAGATCCTTTATTCTGTCTCTGTCTCAACTCGGAGGCCGGGCATGCCTGTGACCTTGGAATGAACCTGTCCTGTCCATTCAGGGATTCTTTTCTCCCTTTTCCTGTATGGGATATCCTTATTTCTACTTTCCATGCCTTCCTCTTATGGTTGGTTTTGTATTTTTGTATGACACATTAATTTCTTGGGAAAAATTATGACACAAAAATTTCTTGGGAAAGATTTTCTCTTTAGCTCAACCTCACTTATAAACAAGAGCTTGGGTAGATACAAATTCTTAGTTAGGAAATACTTTTCTTCAAAAAATCGTGCTCCTGAATCGTCAGGCTTTCCAGTGTACTTGTCATTCTGATTCTTCATTTTTCCTATGGAGCCCGTTGTATTCCTCTCTGGAAACTTGGGACATTTTCTTAGTTTTCCCCTCCTGATATCCCAAAACTTCAAAATGACTCCTCTTAGCATGGGGCCCTTTTGGTTTGTTTGTTTGTTTTGTTTTGGGTAACAGGGATTGAACTCAGGGGCACTCGACCACTGAGCCACATCCCCGGCCCTATTTTGTGTTTTATGTAGAGACAGGGTCTCACTGAGTTGCTTAGCGCCTCACCATTGCTGAGGCTGGCTTTGAACTCACAATTCTCCTGTCTCAGTCTCCCAAAGTCCTGGGATTACAGGTGTGCGCCACTGTATCCGGCTGCATGGGAGCCTTTTGATCTATGGTTCTGGGCACACAGTAAGCCCTTCAGTCTGGAAGTTGCTGGCAGATTATCCTGAATTATTTTGGTTGTTGATTTCCTCATTTCTGAATTCTTTGTCCTATTTCTATAACTCAGCCAGCTGTCTGTCTATCTTATTATCTCTCATCTATCTATTGATCTATCATCTAGACCTAGATATAGATATGATTGATTTCAGGAAGCAGTTCTTTTCTGTTCTGTTCTATTTTCAATTAGATTTCCATGAATTTACCTTCCAACCATTTAGATGAATTTTGTCTTCCTGCTATTCAGTCAGTTACCTTGTTTGTAGACCTACCCTCTCCCCTCCATGCAGAGGTTCTTAATGGTACCAATTCCTAGATATTCTGGGGCAGGCTGAGGGGGTTGCAGGGTCTCTTGAGTTGCTTCTTGCTTGTCCATATAGCCAGTTTGGGAAGGGACCTTTTTTACCAAGTCAGTTTTTGTTTTTAATCTGCTTTTCAGTTTCCAGAATGTTTTTATTGTCTTGTTCCTGTTCTTTTTTGTCCTTGTGATTTTAAACCTTAACAAAAATATTTTTTTTTGCTAGCATTTTATTGGAGTTGGAGTTTTAGGAGACAGTGTAGGCAAATATATGTGTTTTATCTTCCATCATTACCAAGAGGTGCTGACCAACATGGCCTTAATGTTCCCTTCAGCTGGACTAAAGCTTTACACAGGTTTCTTTCTGGCTATGGGTCCCTAATGTTCCTTTTCTTAGAGCATTGGCTTTAGAAAACTTGCAATCATAAAATCTGTCCCTGCCCCTTTAAATATGTGAGTCTTCTCCCAGCTTCTGGCTGCCTTAGTGACCCTGGAATGTCATTCTCAAGGACCTGAAAGCCATCCCTTTGTCACTCAGTCTCTGTGAGTGGGTAGAAAGCTGACTTCAGTAAGCACAAATTAGCAAACAGATAGTTCCACCACATTGTCCAACCTCCCACCTCTGCCTTCTAGCACTTTCTTACTAGTTCACTCCAGTGTTTTAAAACTGGAGTTGAATTCAATTTTCTCCCCTATTGCAAGTCTTAATAAAGTCTTCTTTGACTTTTAACTCTGGGGTAATTTTTCTTTTATGGAAAGCATTCATTTGTGTTTTTTATTTCTTAATTTGGGTCAGTAACTGATAATAGCAAATATTTTATCTGGAAGTATACCACACATTTGACACATTCACTCAGTAAAGACCTCTCGAGCATTGTATGTTACTTGTGTTATGCCAGACAGCAACATTACAATAATAAGCAATAACCAGGCGTGATGGCTCATGCTTATAATCCCAGTGGCCCGAGAGGCTGAGGTAGGAAGATTGCGAGTTCAAAGCCAGCCTCAGCAATTTAGCAAGGTCTTAACCAACTTGGTGAGACCCTGTCCTTAAATGTCCCTGGGTTCAATCACTGGTACCAAAAATAAAAATAAAAATCAGTAAATTCAGAGAAAGGAAAGCCATGTCCAAAAGTATCTATTATAGTCATTGAATTTGATTTGTTTATTTATATCTGAAACAAAGACTAACTTTGTGACATCAGGCAAAATGATTCTCTTCTTTGCCTCTGTCCTATTCTGAAAAATGACAGTATTAGACTCCATTGGTTTCTAAAGGCAATGAAATTCATTGCTAAAATGATTTAAAATTGTTTTTTTACCTTAGACAGAACTTATTTGAATATGCTCGTGGTTTATTTAAAACAGTGGTAGAATTGGATAAGACTAACAGTATTCAACCAAGCAGAGCTGGGTACTCTGCGAGGTCCTTGCGGATCAATATCTAAGCCTTACCTAAAATCCTAGCAATTTATTTTTTCATTGCAGGATGTAGTTTCAAGGTCCAAAAAGTATCCCTGGAGAATATTATGTTTTGGAGCCTGCTAAAAGTTCTTCTATAAATAGTCCAGCAAAGAAAAGAAAACAAGCCATCAGCAATCACTCTGACAAGGGATTTATCAGGTGGCCCAGAGTGCTGGACTCCCATCCTCAATGCTGTCCGGTTATAAAGGCGGCAGCAGCATCATTCAAGTGGATTTAAGTGCCCATTGTGTGTAAAGATCTCTCAGGGCTAACAAGTTAAGATGAATAACACACAAGCCTGTTAGCCTTCCGGGGTGCTTAGTAAATACAAACACAGGAAAAGACATCTTCTCTCGAACTCCTGGCTGAGTTTAACCCAACGGTGGTGGAGACGGAGACGCAGGAGTAATCTGCATTCGTGGAGAGTGGAGCTGATCTTCTAGACTATTCCCATTTTATAACTGTGTGAACGTGGACAGGTTCACTTAATTTCTTTGAGTCTGATAGAATTGTTGAAAGCATAAAATGAAATAGAGTAGGTGACATGCTTAGCCTGGCATATAAAATATGTTCAATAAATATGAGCTGATATTACTGATATTAATAGCAAAAGCTAATATTAGAGGTCACAATCCCATGAGAGGTAGGAGTTTAGACCACCTTGTATTTTGCGTAGGACCCCAAATATGCAACTTTGGCATAGGATTTTTCTGAGCTAAAGATTTAGGGGTAGCGAAAAAAAGGGTGAAATGGGGGATATTTTCATGCTAGAGAGGGGAGTGCACTCTTTCTCAAGTGGAGTTTCTCATCTGAATCACACAGCACAGAAAACTATTTGACCAGTGTCTCAATCCTTTCACAGAAGATATATATTGATACCATCCTAGAGGTTTAGGAGTGAAGCGATATACAATGGAAGCCCTCCCTGGAGCTTAAAGCAGGTCTCAGACTTGATGGGGTCAGGAAAGTAGTCCAATGGCCTTTAGGGGTCATTTCCAAAAGCACATACTGTAAAACTCTATGCATCTGTTAAAGATGAGGTGTATAACACAGAATAATATCCATGATGTATTGATGAATACAAAAGGGAAAGTCTTGAGTAGCAAAAATAGTATACCCATTTTTTTAAAAATATTTTTTAGTTATTCATGGACATAATGTCTTTATTTTGTTTATTTATCTTTATATGGTGCTGAGGATGGAACCCAGTGCCTCGCACGTGCGAGGCAAGCGCTCTGCCACTGAGCCACAATCTCAGTGCCCCCCCCCCATTTTATATATTTACTAAAATAATGGTTTAAAAGCATTAGTATAAAATCCTGCTTATATCATCAGAGCCTATTTTGGGAAATAACAAGTTATACTGCACATTAGATATGTTGGATTTTATGTTAGATCATTATTAAGACTATTAGTACTTAATTCTATACAGTAGAAGGAGGCAGGGGTATTAAGTGTTTAGAAAAAAGTATCTTTGTTTAAAATGATGCGGCTAATGTCAGAAAAATCATCCTTAATTAACAGACCTCCACTTTCCATGAGTGCAAGTTCTACTTGGGAAGAGGAAGGACGGTAAGTATTGTTGGGTAGGACCCTATCCCAGGAATTAGACCTCGCACAATTATGGGAGGAGCTGAAAGTAAATATCTGATGACAGGAGCTGGGGGCACAGGGAGAACCAGCCCTCCTGACACAGAAAGGCAGATGGGCCAGCAGAGCATGTGGGGAACCCAGGAGCCAAGCATATCCAGATGCTGGTGAGGAGCCACAGAGGGGAGCTGGTGGGGATGACTAAGGACCTCATCTGTCAGAATCTCAGCCTTTGGGGTGTGACATGAAATTTAACGTGGTGTCACTCTTCACCTGGAGCCCTGAGCCCCAGGTGGAGCCAGGGATAGCAAGTCAAGAGCACCACATCAGCTTCCAGCCACTCCTCTTGGTGTAGTGGAAGCAGGTGGGAAGTGGAGGGGTCACTCCATCAGAGGGGACCTAACCGGGGAGTATGTACACTGCCAGGGAAACCCTTTGCTAGGTCAGAAGCAGCCTGACTATAGGCAATGGGATGTGTTAGCATAATTTCAACTTCAACTTCTATTTCATGGCCAAATGCCAGTTCTCGTTGCCATAAAAATGTTAGAGCTGGAACAAAATAGAGAACTCCAAGTCCTGTAGATGAGTTGAGGAGCCCTTAATTCCACCGAGGTGACTCAGGGACACTCCGGAGAGGGGATGTGAGGGCAAGTCAGTGGATGGAGAGAGTCCTCTCCTCCTCAACCCTTCCCTCTGCCTCCATCTATGTTAGCTTGGGTATTTATCTAAGATTTTGCTTGAAGGATTAGTTTTTAGCCAAAAAAAACAAATGTTCGGAGATGAATTGCAAATGTTCTGTACTCCCTACCCAAACATGGCCTTTTATCACTTTTGCCAAGAAACAATATTATTCAATGAACATTTACTATGTGCAAGGCACTCCTAGATTGTTTGCAATGATTATCTCACTAATCTTCCAATAATCCCATGAAGTTGGTGTTATGGTCCTGTCAATGAGAAAATTGAAACTTAGTGAGGCTAAGTAATTTTTACATATCTTACAGCAGGTGAGTGGCACAGCCAAGATTTGAACCCAGACCAACTCATCTGACACCTACACCTCAGCACCCAACTTCTGTACTGTCTGGAAAGAGAAAATCTGTCAGCCAAGGTCATTCTCATCAAAGAAATTTCTTAAAACACATAGAAGAGCCGTTATATTTGTCTTTTGGGGTACCTTGACAAACTATCACAGACTGGGTGACTTTAACAATAGCAATTTATTTTTTCATCTATGTGGATACTGGGAAGTCCAAGTGTTTTAGTTAATTTTTCACCATTGCAACTAAACGATCCAACCAGAACAATATTAGAGGCGGAAAAGTTTATTTGGGGGCTCATGGTTTCAGAGGTCTCAATCCATAGACCGTGGGCTTCATTCCTCCGGGCTGAGGCAGAACATCATGGTGGAAGAGTGTGGTGGAGGGAAGCAGCTCACATAATGATCAGAAAGCAGCAGAGAGAGAGATCTCCACTCACCATATACAAATATATACCCCCAAATCATGCCCCCAATGCCCCACCTCCTCTAGCCACACCCCACGTGCCCTCAATCACCACTCAATCCCATCAGGTGATTACTTCACTGATTAGATTAAGGCTCTTGTGACCGATCATTTCCTCTCTGAAACTTCTAGCATCATCTCACACATGAGCTTTTGGGGGATACCCCACATCCAAACCGTAATACCAAGATCAATGTACCAGCTAATTCTGTTCCTGGAAAGGGCTCTCTTTCTGGGTAGCAGACAGCCACCTTCTTTCTATACTCTCCCACGGCCTTTCCTCAGTTTACATGTGTGGAGACTGAGCTCTGGTATCTCTCCCTCTTCTTAGAAGGCCACTAGCTCTATTGGATTAGGGCCCCGCCATTATATTCATATTTAACTTTTATTACCTCCTTATAGGCTGTATCTCCAAATATTGTCACATTGGAGTTTAGAGTTTCAACATATGACTTTTAGAGGAACATGAACATTCAGGCCATAAACAACAGAAAGGCCAATATAGTAACATTTATAGAGCATTTAATATTTTATTCAATACACCTCTATGTAATGCTTATTCTAAGCAGAGCACAATTTTCAGTGTTTTTACAAATATTAACTCATTTAATACTTAGAACAGCCCTGGGAGATGTTTACTATCAATATACCCAATTTGCAGATGGGGAAAAACCTGAGGCATAGAAAAATTAAAGTTGACCCTAGTGGTAGAGCAAGGATGTGACCTTATAAAGCCCCACACAGAAAAAAAGTCCTTCAGGGAGTCAGACTCCTTTCTGATCTGTGACTCCACCCATGCTTCCTGGGTCACACTGGAAGAGAAAAGAATTTAGGAGGGTCAGTGGGCAGAGCTGGCTTCTTCTCACATTCTATTGGCTGGAACTCAGTCACATGACCACATCTAGCTGCAATGGAAGCTGGGAAATGCCATCCCACTGTGTATCCATGAGGAAGAGGACAGAGTTAGGAGAACAACTAGCTACCTCTTCTACTGCAGAGAGACACCATGCGTCTTATACAATAAAATACACTCAATTTATTTAGAGGAAAAAAATTCAATTTCTCTCTTTAATTTTTTTAAAACTTATACATCTGGGATGGCTAAATGACAATTCATGGTGGAGGTAGCAGATGACATTGCTGAGTAGCTGCATATCCATCCAGACTCCACAGAATGAGCTTGTCGTGCTGTGCTACAGGAGGCAAATGTGAAAGCCCTTCCTGTCTCTGTGCCCCTGTTCCTTCCCTGGGAGCACCGCTGCCCCTTCTTCCACCACTGTCATTTTAATTTTTGTTTTATTCCACTCTGACCTGTTTTCTGTGTGAAACTAGACAGGGTCACCACACCCATCCGTGGCCTGGCCAGCCCCCCTATTTTAGTGGCCCTTGAGCTGTTTCCTGAAACAGAACGGAATTTGGGGACAGACCGGGGCAAGGTTTGTCCCAGCCCCAACACTTGCCAGCTCTAGTTGACCCTGGAAAGCTTTGCTGCTCCGAGCCTCAGTTTTCCCCTGGTTGAGGTCCAGGTTTATAAACGATGATCTCATCAATTCTGAGGGGAGAAGTCCCTGGCTTGTTAGGCAACCACATAGGGAGTGACAGGAGCGATTTGGGAGGATGGGAGGTGGCGGGGTATATTCTGCCCTTTAAGAATTAGGGGTCACTGTTGCCAGATGTATTTATTTTTCAAAAGAAATGGCTACTCAGGACTCTTCTCATTCTAAAATACTGATGCCTATTTTAAAACATTTTTTAAAGCACTTTAATTTAAACAAAATGTGAGTGGCCAGCATGGCCCCAGCAGGCAGAGCATGATTTGGGAGCAGGTCCACTGTGTGTCATCTAGAGTGGTCGCTGTCTAATCAAATCCCACATTGATGACTCAGGGCACTTTCCCACATGTGTGCAGATATTCTTTGTGGAGGAAGGGTGCCTCAGAGCTCCATTTATTAACCAATAAAGATGAGATGGCATGGTGATAGGTTACTTCTGTGACCCGCTTCCACCATGAGAGATGGAGTCCCAGTGCCCCTCAAGACAGACGGAGTTTGAACAAATTCGCTGCCTCTTTTCTGTAGGGGACTGCTGCAGTGGCTACAGCTCCCTTCACACTGTCCGCAGGAGCTCCACTCCAGAGCATCCCTCAATGAAATCAAAGGTGCCAGCTCCTCAGTGTGCTGGGCTTTGGCAGCCCCACAGTAGGCTGCTGGGATAAACCACAGCCTATAAACTCAACTGCTTTTCTTAAATTTATGACAATTAAATTGAATTAAAAATATACTTAGCTTGATATTTATATACATTCCATTGAGAATCCTTTAAGTCAAAGAATCTTTTGGGAAATCATATAACATACACCCCAGTTTGACCTCCTAATTTCTTGTAGGTACACATTCAGAATTAGTTGTAGAAAGTTTCATGAAACCGAGGCTCTCATGAACCTCAAACAGGAACATGTGGGCCCCAGGCCCCAGGTGGCCCTTTTAGACATTATCTCAAGAGTGGGAATCCCTTTGCCAACGACCTGGTGACCCTCAGGGCACAGTTCGGGGAGAGAAGGTTAAAAACCATATTTTAAGAAAACAAAACTTTTTACTTAGAAATTTATTATTTAAAATTATTACATTTTATATATGTTAAAATATAAGAAAATATATTTTAATTTGTGTAATTTATGTTAAAATTCAAATATATACATCAATTATTAAAGTCATTAAATATTGTTTAATTATTATAAATGATTAACAGGATGCAAACTTTATAAACACCAAAAACAAGATGTCTGTTATAATAATATATAATACTATAATAATATATATATAATATATATAATGGTCTATAATAATATAGATCTGTAGTTTTACTTTCTATAAAATATCAATGTTTGTCTTGACTCTTTCAAGAGAGGGAGAGAATACATTCCACGTAACTTTTGTTTCAATATGTTGTTTATAACTGTTTTGTTTTATTATTAGTTATTGTTGTTAATCTCTGCCTGTGCCTAATTTATAAATTAAACGTCTTCATAGGGATATGCGTTTAGAAAAAACAGTTCAATATTTTCTGCAGCTTCAGAGCCCCATGGGGTCTTGGAATGTGTCCTGTCAAGTAAGGGGGACAACTGCACAGTTATGGTGTTAAAGAATCAGGGGGAAAGAATCAGAGGTGAAACAGGAAAGACAGAAGTTATGGGAGAAAAAGATGAAAACTCTGGTGACAGATGATCAACTCTATTCTAAGCTCCCTTGGGGCTGCTGACCAGCTGTGGCTCTCTCAGCAAGTCATTAAGCCTCTCAGAATCGACTCTCTACCTATAAAAATGGGAATTGTACCACCAATCCTATCCATCTACTGTATATGCTGTCAAAAGGCTTAATAGGATTTTTGTGAAAGCATTGGAAAATTTGAAAGTACACTAAGCCTGCAGGATATTTATGATAATACAGCTTTAATATTATAAATTTTGAAAAGCATGGAAGAGAACATTGAGAGGGTCCCAAGAATGGAGGAGGGGGCACTCTTGGTTCTGCTTGCTGCAATGTGGCCATCAGAACACATTTTCTCCGGTTCTGTCTTCCCTTTGACGTTCAAGCTATCTTCGTAATCTTTTGCGTGGTCCTGATGATCTTTATTTCCAACCTCAAAATTTACATTTTAAATAAATTCTTGTTCTGACATAGGTCTTTGCAAGTGTTAAATCTGTGAAGAAATGTGAAGATAAACATTGGCCTGAACTTGATGATGCTGAAAATCTTTAATCATAACTTTTTATGAGAGATTTTTTGTCTTCCTACTATAAGTGCCTCTGAGTTAGATTTGGGATCAGCATTTGTGTAAGTATTCCAAGTCACTGTTTGTATAGCCTAAGTGTATGTCTGGTGGTTCCAAAGAAGAACTGTGGGCAATTAAAGACAGCCCAGGAAACCCTAAACTTGAAGACGTGATCTCCTGGACCCCCAGCTACTCTGGTGCAATTATTCTCTCAAATTCAAATTTCATCTTATTGTTTCCTGTGGTTCTCCAATGACTCACGAAATCCAAACTCCTTTTTGTGGCAAACCAACCTCTTAATGAACTTGATCTGACCGACATTTTCATCTTAGTCTCTGGTTAGCCTTGGTATGGTAGAATAGTGCTGTCGCACGCAGGTCTAGAAAGCACACACTCCAGACAGATGTAGATAATGGGTACTGACAGGAAGATCTCCAGGAAAAATCAGGCAGTGATAAAATTAAAGACCTCCTTCTATGAATAAATATTTGTTAACTGATTTATAAATAATCTGATGGGGAAAAATTATCTCAATACATAGAAACTGAAACAATAACTCCAGGAAAATAAAACATTTCATAGGCAGAAAACATGACAGTAGTGGATAAGTTAGGATATGCAGTGAATATTATTTATAGGAAAGTACTAATATCAATACCTTTATTGATTTAATTAAAAGTGGGATTGAACCCTGGGAGGATGGCAAGAAGGGTTGCTGGGTAGGGAACATAGAAGTATTTAATTTTCAACTAGCATAACAGAAAATCAATAGATAATGACTGAGTTTAAAAAATAGTTCCATTAGCATACAAGTGAGAAATCTAGAAATAAATATCGTCTCCTTCATTTTGCCAGCTCTGTAGGTCTGTTCTCATGTCCTGGATGCTTAGTTCAGAAAGGCCTATTCCTCTAGGAAACTTGAGGGAGTCAATAGCCCAAGGCATGACATACACTTAGGTTAAGGCCCATTGTTTGAGAGGGTGGATGTATTTCCCTATTTTGAGTCTTTCCTTGGTGATTTTGATATTTGTCGGACAACTTCTAATAAGATATAATTAGATAATCATTTTCTACCTTACCATTTCAGAGTTGACAAAGAAATCACCCTGGGAGCACTCTGCACCTTCCTGGTTGGTTATCAAAGAGCTTTGCATTCTTAGTGTTGACTTGTCTATTCTGTGAGGATCATTTCAGTGAAATTCACTAATATAATCTTGAAAAACATTCCCCATGGTAACAAGGAAACAGCACCCCTTTGGAAATCCTCCAGATAACATATGAATGAGGGGCATTGTCACCCCTAGAGAGCACCCCAGCCATGTTGTGGAACTTTTTCCTCAGTGACATGAGGCAACTAACCTAGTCTGGTGTCAGCGATGACCCACATATATAACATGAGTAATAATTAATTAATTTACTTTTAATGTAAAAATTAAATATCTGCAGAAGTCTTAGTATTTTTACCCTTCATTCTAGTGACCTATCTTTCATACACCATCCAGGATTACAAGGTCTGTCCTTAAAGGTCTGACCTCCATGCCCTGACTTCTGGGAGGCATTGGGGTCTTTAAAAGAAAGGGGAGCTTTGGCCAGTGAGGACCCCATGCTAGACAGTTCCTCAAGTTATTTTTTTCTACCTAAAATTTTTATGTACTTTCGTCTTCCATTTAAGGACATTATAATTATACATATTTCAATCAAGAACTTTTGCATCAAATTCTGATAAATCTAACTCAAAGTGGTAGTCCAGGACTGCAGTCCACTTGTTATTCTGATACATCATTTTTGAAGCCCATCAATAAGATAAAGGAATAATGTGGCCTGAATTTGTCATTAAAGAGAACCATCTCCCTACCAACATGTCCATTTAACCATTCCCCAGGAGCTCTAGCTTCCCAGAAATGCTAATAAGACCTCCAAGTAATAACTTTTTAAAATGCTCTTTTCATTGCAGAATAAGTCTTAAACTTTGATAAGGGCAGTTGACTGTTTATGATAGCTTAGCAATGGGAAAAAAAAGTGTACGGAATGCGTAATGAACTGGGTGCAAAGCAGCCACGGAGTCCCAGGGTCAGTCCATGGGAGGCAGCAAGGACACTGCTCACATCATTATGTACTGAGTTAGTATCATCTGGTTGCTGGTGCATCTTATTTTGCAAGCACATTAGTAGAGTAGGAGTGCTAGTACGATTCAGACCTTGCCCTCAAAACACAGACACTAATAATACAAGGCACAAGTTTAAAATGTTAGACACAAAGACTCTAGGAATTGAGCAAAAGAAAGATTTCTCCTCACTTGGAGAGGGAAGTGGTAGCAAAGAATAAATATTGGAATCTTAGGGAAGGGGATATTGAAGAGGATCCAGGGAAAGAGGATTAAGAAACCACAGCTTGGGGCTGAGGCTGTGGCTCAGTGGTAGAGCGCCTGCCTAGCATGCGTGAGGCACTGGGTTCGATCCTCAGCACCACATACAAATGAATAAAATAAAGAGCCATTAACAACTAAAAAATATTAAAAAAAAAAAAAAAAGAAACCACAGCTCAGGGGTGGGAACCATGTTTTCTTTTTTTAAAACAACTTTGGCATATGATTGACATGTAAAAATCTGCACATATTTATCCACCACAATACATACAAATTTAATGAATAGTATGAGTTTAGGAATGAATATGCATCTATGAAAACTATCACCACCATCAAGACCATAAAAACATCCATTACCTCCCACAGTCTACTCCTACTTATTTATTATTGTTACTACTACTACTTTGTGTGTGGTAAGAATACTTAATATTATATCTACCCTTTTGGCATATTTTAAATCTTCAATATAGCATTGTTAGCTAGGCACTGTGCTATATACTAGATGTCCAGAACTTATTTATCTTGCTTAACTGAAACCTTATACCTTCTAATTATCACTTCTCCATTTCCCTCTTCCTCAGATTCTGGCAACCACCCTTCCACTCTGTTTCTATGAATTAGACTTTTTCAGATTCCACATGTAAGTGAGATAGTGTAGTTTTTGTCTATCTGTGTTTGGTTTATTTCACTTAGCATATGTCCCCCTAGTCCATCAATGTTATTACAAATGACAGCATATCCTACTTTTTAAATTTATTGGTTCTTTTTAGTTATGCATGATAGTAGAATTCATTGTAATGTAATTATACAGGCATGGAATATATCTTATTCTAATTAGGATCCCATTTTTGTGAATGTACATGCTGGTGGGATTCACTCTGTTGCTTCATATATAACACGGAAAAATTATGTCAGATCCATTTCACTCTCTTTCCTTTTCCTATCCCCCTGCCTTTCCCTCCATTCCTCATTGTCTAATCTACTGAACTTCTATTATTCCCCACTCACCTATTATTGTGATTTGGTTTCCACATATCAGAGAAAACATTTTCCCTTTGGTTTTTTTGGGGACTGGCTTATTTCACTTAGCATGATAGTCTCCAGATTCATCCATTTACTGGCAAGTGTCATAAGGTCATTCTTCTTTATGACTGAGTAATACTTAATTGCGTACATATACCACATTTTATTTATCCATTCATCTGCTGAAGGGCACCTAGGTTGGCTCCATAGCTTAGCTATTGTGAATTGAGTTGCTATAAACATTGATGTGGCTGCATCACTGTAGAATGCTGATTTTAAGTCCTTTGGGTATATACTGAGGAGTGGGATAACTGGGTCAAATGATGGTTCCATTCCTAGTTTTCTGAGGAATCTCCACACTGCCTCCAGAGTGGATGCATCAATTTGTAGTCCCACCAGCATGAGTGAATCTCTTCCCCCACATACTTGCCAATATTTATTTATTGTTACTTGCATTGTTGATAATTGTGATTCTGACTGGAGTGAAATGGAATCTCAGTGTAGTTTTAATTTGCATTTCTCTAATTGCTAGAGATGTTGAACAGTTTTTCATTTATTTGTTGACCATTCATATTTCATCTTCTGTGAAGTGTTTGTTCATCCTTTGCCAATTTATTGGTGGGTTTGGGGGTTTTTTTTTTGTTTGTTTTTTGGTGTTTTTTGTTCTTTATATCTTGAAGATTAATGCTGTATCTGATGTGGAGGTGGCAAAGATTTTACCCCATTTTGTAGGCGCTCTCTTCATGCTCTTGATTGTTTCCATTGCTATAAAAACTTTTTAGTTTGATACTATCCCATTTATTGATTCTTGATTTCACTTCTTGTGCTTTAGGAGTTTTGTTAAGGAAGTCACTTCCTGAGCTGAATATGTTAAGAGAACTGGGCCTACATTTTCCTCTAGTATGTGTAAGGTTCTGGTCTAATACCTAGGTCCTTGATCCACTTTGAGTTGAGTTTTGTACAGGGTGAGAGACAGGGGTTAAATTTCATTCTACTACATATGGATTTCCAGTTTTCTCAGCACCATTGAAGAGGCTACCTTTTCTGCAATGTCTGTTTTACTAGACAAAGTAGCCATGGCTTCTGAGAGGGCCACCTATATTTGGTTTTGAATGGGTAATTTAGATAGTAATTTATTTGTTTGTATTTCAAATACTTTTTAGTTCTAACAGTTGACTACATGTGGTATGGTGAAAACATTTTTCTTTGAATTGCAGTGGTATTTTATTCTCTAAGTATATTCACAGCCATAAATGTTGTAATTATAAAGCACGATGTGGAAACTCAGAAATGCCAGCTGCTGATTCATGGGCATCCTGCTTTACACATGTTGCTTGCATTAGTCTTCTTTTTTATATGGCAAATAAAATTAAATAGTATAAATGATTTATCACAAAAATGGTTGTCCTCAACCTCACCTCTGACCTGCTCCACTCCTGGGATACCCAGAGATCACTTTCAATTCTTTAACTGTTTCATTTGATGTTTATTTCTAGATTTCTAAATAGTACGCTAATGTGGGTTGTTTAAAAGTCTGTGGATTTTCTGTTGTTCTGAATGAAGACTTAGTGCTCTTGTGTTCTACCTATTTCCTCTCTTGCCATTTCCCCAGTATGTACATTCTATTTAGCTAGATCGATAAAGATACCAATACTAGTGTGTTTGTATAAATAATATTCACTACAAAATCTAAGTAATCTGTTATTATGTTTTCTTCGTTGTAAAATGTTTTGCTTCCCTGGAATTATAATTGCCTTGTTTTTCCTCTTTATGGTTCCTATGTAGTGAAGGCTTCATCCCATCCTGCCCCCCATCCTATTTAGACATCAACTGACTTTTAAATGCTTAAGCATATAAGGTGGGCTCTTTTTTTATTAGTTTGATTTTTTTTTTTCCTGGAGACCTCACTCCCAGCATCCTCCATCCACCTCATGCAATCTGAGTTGGTTGCCTTTTTTAAAAGTCTGCCCCATGATGCCCATCTTGCGTCTTTTCTACTGAGTTGGATGCTTGGTTCCCTGACTCATTTTCTTCTGGCCCATGTTCTTTTCCCATTATACAACCACATTTTTCAGAAGCTTTCCATGTATCCAGTTTCCAGTGGTCCCCAGAAATTCTCACTTCCTGAAGTCTTTGCCTGTGTGCAGTCCCTGCCCACAGGGAGTGAGCCAGGGCTGATATGAGTGGCAAACTGAATTCAGGGAGAATGACAGTGTGTGACTTCTGAGGCCAGGTATCGAAGGGCGCCCCACCTCACTTTGCCCTCTTAGATCACTCACTTGCTCTGTGGAAGTCAGAAGCTGTGTCAAAAAGAATACTGTAGCAGTGATGGCAAAGGTCCCTTTGTCGCTCAGGGGTCAGCCCATGGGGAAACAGCAGACACTCATCAGAGCATTTTTGTATTTCAAGTTTGCATTGAGTTAATATCCTTAGATGTGTTGAACACTGAACAGATGAATGCACCCTATTTCGATATGCATTCATTCATTTCCGAGCAACTCTGGGAAGATGGGCATCATTATACCGCCCTTGGGCACCACTTGGCCCCCCTATGCCAGCAATGGTTATCATAATTTAGTGAGCTCAGCCAACGACGCACTTCTGCTATTTGCATTTTTGTGAGGGATCTACTTCAGCTGCTAATGCCATTAAAACCAAGCATATAAATAAACTTCCAAATCACTGAATCGCAAAATGTAAATCAAGATTCCTAGAAATGAAGCATGCATACATAATCAGAACACTTTCCTGAGAAATAGAATTTTTGTTAGTTGATGGTTCAAGGGTTTTGGGTACTATTAATGAAGTAAAACAATTTGTTTAAATAACTGTTTATTTTGTCTTTGTTTTGTACTTTTAAATCTTGTTTGTGTTTCATAATGGGAATAGATGAATATAGTAACACACTTACTTATTCTTTCCTTCCTTCCTTCCTTCCTTCTTTCCCTTCCTTCCTTCCTTCCTTCCTTCCTTCCTTCCTTCCTGGCACTGTAGATCAACCCCAGGGATTTGGGGAATGCTCAGCACGTACTTATCACTGTGCTATGCCCAAGTCACTAATGTCATTTATTTACAAGTAAATGCACTGTATTTGTTGTTCTTTCATAGGTACATGATATATCATAGCATATAACTAAGTGGCAGAGCCTGTATTTGAACCCAGGTCATACTGACTCCAAAGCACATGTTCTCATTATTTTGCTGCCTTTATTATTATTTATACCCCAAGCTTCTATAAAAGTGGCCTTCCTACAAATTCTTTTTTTTTTTGGTCCATGAATATTCTGCTTTATCATTCCTAAGATGTCTAATTGTTTTACAGTTGGAAATCTCACAAGCCAGGCTGCATCCCTTAATGAATAGGGTCCCATTCTTGATCCTGGCCAAGTGGCAATCCTAATGCAGTAGTCACTGTCTGCACTGTGTCCACTTGGCTGATAAATTGAGATTATCCCTCTCAGTTCTCAGAAGGAACCCAGCTGCCAACACCTTCATCTTAGATGTGTAGCCTCCAGAACTGTACAACAATAAATTTCTGTTAAGTTAACCAGTTTACAATACTTTCTCATGATAGCCCTAGAAAACTACTACAGGAGGCCTCCTCCCCAAACTGGAATTCATGCTTCATTTGGAAAGTTGCCCAATGGATAATAGATAAGTTGCTGAATTGGCCAAGGTCAGGACTGGTCCAAGTCATAAGGTTGATTGAGTCTGAAGGAAAATAGCCTCTATCTCTCTTGTGATGGAAGCTTGGAGCCTCCTGACACTGCTGGTACTGGTGGGCTGTAGCTAGAGGTCAGGAAAGAGCAAGATAGAACTCATTAAGAACTAAGGGTGTGAAGCCTGATTTGAGTGTGCAGCAGTGTGTGTCCACCTTTTTGTAGCCATACAGGAGGAGCAGCGAGAACATAAGGGAAGTATGTTGGGTGCTAAGGAGAGACATCTCTTCCTTCTCTCCTGAGAGGGATTTACTGACGGGGACTAGCATCACACAAAGGAGAAATGCTTACAGTCCTCAGCTCCACAGTGGAGTAAGCAATGAAAGGTGAGTTTAGAATTTGATCATCCTCTCTCCCTTTAAACATTCTTAAAGAATATAAAACAGAAGTTACCATTTTTGAGAAGTATTTGTTTCCATCAAGGAATTGGTCAAGCAAAGGCTGGGTGGCTACTTTACAGATATTTTCTCATGGGATGCTAAACATTTTTTGGTGACATGAGTCCCTTTGACTGATGAAGCCCATGTGTCACTTCTCAAAATAATGTTTTGAAATGCATAATCTGAAATGCATTGAATTACAAATACCTTGAAATACAGTAATAGAAATATTGTTTTAAAAAATAAGTTCATGACATAGTATGATGATTAATTTTATGTTCAACTTGCCTGGGTCATGCACTGCCCAGATAGCTGGTTAAACATTATTTGTGGTGTGTCTGTGAGGGTGTGTCCTGACAAGATAAGCACTTGAATCAGTAGCGTGAGTAAAGAAAGTGGCCCTCCTTGATGTGGATGGGCATCATACAATTTACTGAGTGACTGAATTGAACAAAAAGGCAGCAGAAGAGGGAGTCTGCTCTCTTTGCCTGACTGCTAGAGCTGGGACATCAGTTTTCTGCTCTCAACTTACACCATTAACCCCCTGGTTCTCAGAACCATAGCGTCACCTTTCTTTGATCTCAGGCTAGAAGATGGCAGATCATGGATTTGGCCTCCACAGTCATATGAGCCAATACCAATGCTTGGGCAGAGTGGCCATGACTGGTAAGCATGGGTCGGAAAGTCCAGAGACTGGACCTACAATCTAAAGGCTGCACATGTGCGCGCGCACACACACACACACACACACACACACACACATTGTTTTTGTTTTTTTGGAGAATTGTGACTAATACATAGAGCAAATGAGTGTTTCTTTATCAATGCACTAAAAACAAACAAACAAAAAACAAGAGCAGTGAATTCAAGAGCTACATGATTTCTAAGTTTAAAAGACATTGTGGGGCACCTGCAGCACTGTGAGGTGATACAAAGATATCCAAGGTTTGTGTTGGTGACATCACAGATGGCATTCTTATATTCATAATTGAGGAAATGACACACTTCAATTAGAGGTTAGTGGGGAAAAGAAAGATGTAATTTTTCTGTTCGAGTTTGTAAACTCTGAGTTAAAAACTCATTAGCATTGACCCAGATGGCTCTACCCAGATGTCTCCAAATGCAGGTGCTTTAGAGGCTCACGCCAAGGAGACATGCCACCTAAACACAAGTCTCTGTCACTTTTATGCCCTGTATGTGCATATATAATACTGTTTGGGAAGCTTTTGTTGCCTCTCCGGATGACCCACTGAGAGATCTCACCCACTTTTCTTGTCTCAGTCCTCAGTACTGCTGCCTCTGCACAGGGAGGCATTCAAAATACAAATGCATGTGCTCTGCAGCGTGAGGAGGAGGAAAGCTCCCAGCTTCACGATGCTTGCTCACATGAAAACACAATGAAATACTTGATGATTTGGGGTGGGAAAGTCATGTGGTTCTTCCCACTTGGCCAAGTGAGTCAGTCAAATCAACACTTGTGCATTTGGGTGGTATTGGATGGGACAGATGACCCACTGACCACTTGGCTGGTAAGGATAGACTAGGCTGGCTTCCCTTTCTGTGTTACACAGCTTGTAAGCCAAGTCCCAGAGGCAGAGACAGGAGGCAGGGCAGAGAGGCCCAGCCTGGCAAGCACAGGAAGGGGCCTAGACATAAAGTGCAGAAACCACACATTTCATTCTTTTGGGGGTAGTCTCTTAAATAAGGCGGGGAGAAGGTGCTAGCAGATATTGCTGGTGTGAGCTATTCATCCAACAATATCTTCTGATCCCTGGCATGTACTAGACACTGTGCTGGATGTTGGGGAAATAATGATGAAGTTTGCCAAATCCTGCTTTCTGTGAGTTCAGTCTAGGGAGGGGAGGAGGTAAGCAGGCACAGTGTTCCGTGAGGCCTGCACAGATGTGCCTCGATCTACCATGGGTTATGTCCTGATAAACCCAATGTAAGTTGAAAATATCTTGACTCAAGAATGCACACGACACATCTAACCTGCTGAGCCTCCCTTACATGTACTCAGAACCCTTCTGTTAGCTTCCAACTGGGCAAGACCATCTAACTCAAAGCCTATTTTAGTGTTGAATATCTCATGGGACTTTTGGAGTACTGAACTAAAAAACAAGATGGGTGTAAGGCATGTTTTCTCACCATTGTAAAGTTGAAAAGCTGCTTCCTCTCACTGCTACAAGTTGGGAACGCCTATATTGGTCAGAAGTCTATCCTGTGCTGTGCGGCAAGGAGGCAGCAGGGCTCCATCATGCTACCCCTTAAAAGGCTCCACCTTAAAACACATCCTACAAACTGCTTTACTCAAACTATTAAAATGCAACCATTGAACACCTTGGGTTGCTTTCCTGCTTCCTGTTGAATGCTGTATACAAATGTCATCAATGAAAAGTCCAGGGGAAGGAATGGGAACAGATTACCATGTCCTTGTTCTTGAGAAAGCATCGGGTATCACCACCTCCACTCCCAAGAAACCTTTCTGCTCAGCCTCACGCCTTGCCAGAGTCAGTAAAAACACCAAGAAGTCCAACAACAACAACAACAAAAAAAGCCATTTATAAAATCCCATCAAGCAATGGCATTTGAAGACTGATTCTAGAGGCCATTCCTTTGAAAGACGTGAGCAAGAAAATATCCAGTAACAGATGAGGAGGAAGGTGAAAGGTGTCAGACCTCAGAGAGACCATCCATACAGCATGGCCCCCACGGCTTAGCCAAAAAGTCGGGCATAGCGCCAGTTCCCTGGGAGACCCAGCAGAGGGAGGCTTCTGGATTTCAGGTGAACAGAGGGCCAATTCCACTAATTCTGGTGAAATGGCAGCCTGTTAGGTGGCTGCCTTGGATGACTCATTGCCTTCCTGGGTGGGATGTGGGAGAGAGATGCTGGAGCTGACCACTGGGTTACTAGCACAGCAGGCTATCTTTGTGGCACCAGTCATTGACACACATCTGGGGGTGGCTGCAGTAAAGTCATGGGTACTGGGAAGCCACTCCTGCTTTCCCTGCCAAAAATAAGAGAGTAAATTAATTGTCCAATTTGTACATTTTTAGAGAGTGCTATGAGCAAAACCAGCCATCTTGCATCAGGCACATATTTGGCCTCACCCAGCTGGACTAAAGAAAATATCTCACATCTTGATTTGTGAAAATCATTCTTCACACATCTTTTGAACACATTTCCCGAATGGACACTATACATTTTCTCTCATTATTGGAGGGGAAAAAATATCTGCAAGGAAAATTTGAGTATTGTTAATGTCCTCCACCATCCAACCAGCATGAACCCTCATCAAACCTTCTGTGAGCATCGCCCTCAAACCTCAAATCCAGCAGAGGAAGAATCCAGAGGAACAAGAATAGGCCATCCCCAAAGACTTGGGTAGCCAACGTCTCCATGTGTCCTGACAGTGCGGAGAATTACTACAGCATGTCTGCCCGCAAAACCCTGTTCCATACATTCAGAGCCTGGGACTAAATAGGAAGTGCCCAAGTGCCAAAATAAATGAATCTCCTCCCTGGGGTGGTGCCAAGGCCCTGGATTTAGACTACAGCTGAAAGGGCCTGTGGAAAACTTCTGGAAAGCTCCCCTAGGAAAGTGGAAGAAATGCACACACGTCTCCATGTCCAGCAAGACAGCACTGTATCTGCTCTGCAATGAAAGGGCTTCACTGGGAGACGCAGCTCTAGGATATGGAGGCTATCCTCACATGGCCCTTGACAGACACTTGAAGAATTCTGAAGCTGGAAACACAGACCAAGGGAAAAGGGGACTTTCTTTTGTCAGGTCCTAGATTCGTCCTATTTCTCTTCAAACTCACCATTACCCACTGCTCAAAAGCAAACCCTTAAAGCAGATTTTCAATTGGTGCATCAGAAAAAAGCCAAGAGGAGGCTCCTTGGATCAAAGTGAGGACTGGCATTAGTCAAAGAGGGAAGGACTGAAATGAATCTCAGAGGAGCCACTTGAGATAAAGGAGGCAGTGTGGACCCATCTTCGGAGGTGCCATAGTGGTCCCAGCCCAGGAGAGAGAGGTCAGCTCCACAGTGGTCCCTGGGCCCACCCCTTTCCAACTAGCCCTCAGCAAGGAGGCTTCTCTTCTCAAGTGGAGCTTTCCCCAGGTCTGCCCTTGCAGACAGCTGCAAGTAACAGAAGTGCCGAGACCATATGGGAAGGAGGAGGGCCAAAGGAGAGGCCAGGCCAGGCCAGTGAGAAGTCCCTGCCATCTCCCACATGGCTTCATTTAATTTTGGCCAGAGCTCCCACTGCAGGGGAGCTTGGGCACCTTCTGAGTGCAGAGTCTAACTCTTCCCAGCCTGGCCAAGCAGGGCTTTAAGAAGCTGCCATGTAAATAAGATCTGTTCTCTGGTGAGGTGAAGCTGCCTGTCACCCCTGTGTCTTCACTTCAGTGGCGCCTCACACTGACTCTTTTTTTGTTGTTTTTAATATTTATTTTTTTTAGTTGTAGGTGGACAGAACATCTTTATTTTATTTTTATGTGGTGCTGAGGATCGAACCCAGTGCTTCACACGTGCTAGGCGAGCACGCTACCACTAAGCCACAACCCCAGCCCTCACACTGACTCTTTTAAGCAAGTGGTCATGAATGATACTCTGATACCCCTCCTGTGGCCAACAAGACTCACTTTATGTCCTGTGTTTTACAGAGTAGTCCCTTGAAGGAAAGTAGGCAAATCTGAATAAGGACCAAATTGCCACCTGGGAAAGAAAGGGTGATAGTCCCTTAACCTCTTTGTTTTCTTAGACTGCAAGGTGGTAGTGACATAACCCAAGTGCACTCAATTAAGAACCATTCCAGGGAAGAGCAAGTCAGGATGATCAGGCTTGTTTCCCCCAGGAGAAGGTCTTTTTGGGGATAGGATTGGGCAGATTATTTAAGCAAGTGCGGCTGACAAGACTGTCAGGCAGAGAAAGCATCTGGCGGGACTAAGTGCAAATCTTCCCAGGCAGCTCCAAACCCTAGGCAGTCACAGCTGGATAGACAGGGACTGTCCTTTGTCCTTCCTCAAAATAAAATATCACTGTGGTTTTGAGTTCATCCGGAGTGGTGAAAGCAAGGACACACTGAGCCACAGGGACACCATTTTCACTGTGGTCAATGAGATTATGATGGTGGAGAATTGAAGCCTGTCAATAGTTGTCGGGTTTCTGGGCTTTAATCTCAGCCAGTTGTTTGGAAGCAAAACATGCCTCCTGGAGTCAAGCCTGGTAGTTCCAAGCAATTTTTTTGCAGGAGCATCTTATGGTTTGTAATTTGGGTAAGTGGGACTGAAGCAATTAAATTCAACAGAAAAAAGATGATCTTACCTTTTTAAAGCAGATCAATCTGGTTAGCTATTTCCAGAGATGGAACAAACTCTAACCTGTTAGAGTTCTTGACTACTATCATTCATCTTTTAGATTAATGTCATATTTAAGGAAACCAAGTAGCATGTATGAGAGCAAAATATCCTTGAACAGAATTTTATTCAATTTGTGACACTTTTCAACATGGGTTTGAATTGATTTATTAGGGATTTAGTGGTTAGGAAGAAACAAATTTGGAACTCTCCTTGAGGGCTCTTTAACCATCCTGAGATCAAATGCTTCAGCAAGACACCATAAGCAGGGCCCTGGGCTGTCAGGAGCAGATTGTGTCCACTGGAGTTGCTAAGCCTTGCTGGAGGAGGCTTGATTTCAGATGGTGGGATTCACACGAGCAGAGAAGGGAAGATGGGGAGAGGATGCCATCAGCCAAGACAGACATAGGAATCTACCATGGAATGTTCCAGAGATGCTGAGGAGAGGAAGCACATCTGCTGGCACAGGGAATGGCTGTAGCATGGAGGGCCTGAGTGCTCCTTTCAGGACTAGCTATTACCCTGAAGGCAGATGATGGGGCTTTCACTACAGCCACAGGATGTGCATGTTCAGCCAGATCATGGAGTTGAGAATCTTCCATCTCCCAAATCCCAGTTAGCCCCACAAATACCAAATAAGAATCATCCTCTCCCTTGCCTTGCTGTGTCTGCTGCTGATCATAGCAGGTGTTCTTAGCAAATGTTTTGTAACTGCAGGTGGGAGGTGGTACCCTGGCTCCAAAGTGGTATTGAAGGCCCCACTCAGTCATTTCCCATTCTCCTCCTTCGTGGGAGCCTCATGGTTCCATCCTCTTCCCATCCTCTCACTATGGCCTGTCAGGAGGCAGGAGTGTCTTTCTCTCTGTAATGGTTAATTTGAATTGTCAACTTGATTGGATTAAGAGATGCCAAGGATTAGGAGGCTTCTGGGTGTGTCAATGAGGGTGTGTCTATGAATGATTGGCATGTGGGATAGCAAGTGAAGTGGAGACCCTCCCTAAGCGTGGGCAGCACCATCCAATAGGATGGCGGCTTAGATGGAATTAGAGTTGAAAGAACAATGAAGTGGCAGCAGATGCAAAGCGTTGGGGTGGGGGGAGGCTGGGGGAGGGAGGAACTCCCTGAGGAAAGTGTCCACACTGTGCCCGAAGGGAGTCCTTATTGCCAGCAACTCAGAATCGATTCTTCTTGAGTGGGTTCTTGGCTGCTGCGGTCATCTGAGGATACTGGACATTTTTTGCTTCTTCACTTTTCCAAAGTGGACTCTGCCAGTGATTCTCCAGGGAGTTTCCAGAAGCCTTTGGTCTCGGACTAAGGTAGCACCATTGATCCCTCTTGTTCTGAGCTTCAGTCTCTTGGACTGTGCAGCTACTGGTTCTTCCAGCTCTCCAGCCTGCAGATGGCCATTGTGGACTACCCAGCTTCTGATCACGTAAGCCAACCTAATAAATCCCCTTTTTATAATGATACTTTCTATTGATTCTGTTCTTCTAGAGAATCCTGACTAATACGCTCTGTTAGGGAAAGAAACATCACCCCAAAGACCAGAGCTGACTTTACCTGGGTCTCATTGCCTGGAATTGGGCTCCGTACCCACCACTGGCTGTAAGGGAAGCTGGTCATAAAGGTCCACACTGCCAGGACTGGTTTGAACCAAATACGTTCCACATCCTGGGAATAGGATTTCTGAGGTCAAACAAAGCTTCTGTCATCAGATAGTAGGGAGACTGTTGGATAAAGATCAGTGGGCCAGTGAGGACCTACCCCATGCCCCCATCTTCTCCTTGTATAGATGATGGCAATGAGGCAGAGTGGTAAAGACCCTGCATGGGGTCATACAGCAAGAGCATGCCATCCCCAGGTGACCCAAAGAGTGCACCAAGTGCTAGTGGTTCTGCAAAGTCAAGGCCCTAGAGACCCCTTCACTGAGGAATCACATAGTTGTTAACCCTCTCTGTGCATTGATAGCCTGGGGAGCTTGAAAAATACCCTTGGCTCCACTCCTCCTGGCTCAAATTCAATTGGCCTTGGCGTGAGACCCAGGAAGCCTCCTTTTCAAAAGCTTCCCAGGTGTTACAGATGTTTGAATGTGTCAACTTTGGTTACTATCTCCAGTTATTCAATCAAGTGCTAATTCAGGTGTTGCAGGTGTGATTAAAGTCCATAATCAATTGACATTAAGTAAGAGATGATCCCGGGCTATCTGGGGGGCCTGCTTCCATTTGTTGAAAGATCTTAAGAGCAAATTGAGGCTTTCACTGATAAAAAGGAAATTCCATGTAGACAGCAGCTTCAGCCAGCTACTCTCCCTGGTGGTTTGTCCTGTGGATTTCAGATAATTGCCAATGCCAGGCAACATCTCTACATATGTATTGCCCACTGGTTCTGTTTCTCTAGCCTAATACACCAGGTGATTTTAATATGCAGCTCAGTGGGTAAGCCACAAAGCACCAGAATAAAATAAGCCAAGATCTAGTCTCATCTGTTCTACCTAGAGGCCCCTGTGGCCCCACAGCAGTAAAATAGTAATGACGGTGTCTACTGCACAGTCACCAGCATGAAGGTTTTGTGCTTGCAGGTGTGTATGAGTCTGGTGCACATCTGGAGGGAACGGAGGCTACTGCTCTTATTACAGTGTTGGTCTACTCTGGGCCATGAACAATGAAATGCCATAAAAAAAAAAAAAAAAAAAAGAGCCTGGTGGCTCTTGCTGGCATCTCAAGTTGAGGACTTTGTTTCAGAGACACCTAAACACTGCCTCCCCGCAACTTCTAAAACAGGCAGCAGGGCACCTGTGAACACAGAGACACTCAGCCACACAAAATGCAGGAAACCGAAGCAGGTCACCCAACTCTGGTAAAGAAATAAGACAGACAGCTAGAGAGTCAAAAGGGCCATAGCGTTTATTAAAACAGACTACGTTGTTTCTTTTACTGTTTACTTTACTTCTAAAGTCTTTCATTTACTCATCCTCATTGTCCCAGGGCATTTTTATAGTGTTTTTGGTTACAGAGCACTTGGAGAGTCAGGCAAGCCTTGCTCTACCTCCCGCGGCCGCATTTCGTTTCGTAGTTGCTGGCAATCAGGAGCTCCCTTCGCCTGAGGCTGCGCAGTGTGGACACTTTCCTCCAGGGAGCAACCTCCCCGCCCCTCCACCCGCCCAAGCTTTGGTAGCCTTCAGCCTGGAAGACCAGTGCCCTCTGGTGGCCGCATACTACAGTACCTGCTGTGTGTGCAAGAGTTTGCTGAAAGCAGTTCTGGAGTCTTCTGATTTGCTCTGATTTTTTTCTAAGCCTCGAGTGCTTGTGCTCCAAGTAAGCTTTTGATGGACGAAGAGGAGCTGCGTATTTACTCTATTTACTCTGTCGCTAGGCATCTGTGCATGACCTTAGCGCCTTTATTGGTAAAGGTGCAGCACCTCTGGGTCTCTGTCCCTTCTTCTATTAAATGGAAGAGTTAAAATGAGGCCTCTCCAGCTTTAACTTTTAGGATTAGAGGGCTGGTAGTTCAGGGACAATCATTCATTCAACATATACTCGTGTCAAGTGGATAGGTTTCTGGTTTATCTGAGAGCAAACCTGTGCATTCCTTAAATTGTGGTAGGAGACAGTGAGCATAAGCATTAAACATAAAGCAATAAACTGCACAGTACACTACAAGGTGAGAAATAAATATCAAGGGGAAACAGCAGATAGGGGAATCTAGTGGAGGCAGAGGTGAAGGATGGTGGGGAGGAGCAGTTTGAGATGGTGGAGCCAGGTGAGCCTTGGAGAAGGTAACCTCTGATCAAAGACCTGCAGGAGGAGGGCTAGAGGGAGTTAGTCATGAAGATTTGGGGGAGGGGAGAAAGTTCTAGGTACAGAAAAAGCCTGCAAAGACCCGAGTTGAGAACCTGTCTGATGGGTTTGAGGACCAAGAAACCTGACTGAAGGTTTTCGAGGTGGACTGAGGCCAGAGGGAATAGGAGACAGTTATATGAGCCTTGGGGGCTTTTGCAAAGGTTTCATCCTTGACTCTGAAAGACATGGGGAGCCACCACAGAGTTCTAAGCAGAGGAGTGGCATGATCTGACTTATGCTTTTAGGGTCTGTATTTGCTTGGGCTGCCCTGACGAAATTCTGTAGACTGGGTGACTTTTCTCACATTCTTGGATGGAAAGACCAAGATCAGGGTGCTGGCAAATTCAGTGCCCAGTGGGGACCCTTTCCTGGCTTTGCACATTCTGCCTCCCCTGCTCTGTCCTCACATGGTGAGGAGAAGGAGAAGGGGAGGGAAGAGGGGCTCTTCTTCTTCTGGTAAGGGATTAATATCATCATGGGGGCTCTTCCCTCATGACCTCACCTGAGTCTAATTACCTCCCAAAGGACCCACCTTCTAATACTATCACATCTGGTGGCGAGGTTTCGACATAGAATTTGGAGGGGATACATAAATGTTCAGTCTATAACAAGAGCCACCCAGGCCACTATGTGAGCTAAGAGAGGGCAGGGATGGAAGAAGGGAAGAGGAGATCTCGGTGACTACCAGGGAAGGACAGTGGCTGTGGCTTGGGCTAGCGTGGTAGCAGTAGAAAGATATAGTGAGAAGGGTTTTGTGGAAAGACTGTAGAAGTACAGACAACAGAACTTCCTGATGCTGAATGTGGAATGTGAGAGGAAAAAGAAGTCAAGGATGGCTAGAGATTCTGAACAAATGGACTTGTGTTTAAACTCAGCTCTGAATTACTGGCTGTGCCAGCCTGGAAAAGTGTCTTAACTTCTCTAAACCTTCTTATTAAATATGTATTTTTCAGCACCTCCATGTGTCAATCACTGTTCTGGGTGCTTGACTCAGGAATAAATTTGATAAAAAGTCCCTGCTCACCTGGAGTTCCACTCTGGTGGAACAGGGGCAATAAATGACCATCCAGGGTTCATTGAACAAGTTAAGTGTGTTAGTTGCCTCCAGCACACCATACCATTATTTTCTCCAGGAAAGAGCTGATTCTACCACCCTCTTCCTGCTTTTTACCCATTGGAGGACAAACTATGTCGAATGATTGGACCAACCAATGAAGGGTCAGAAGACATTACTGAGTGGCATCTTTTCAGTTTCACAGAAATGAATCCCTAAGAATAGAAATTGGTCCCTGAGGACTAGAAAAGAGAGAAGAAGAATATGTTGCCTACACAGAGGATTAGAATCTCTGGTTTTTCTTCTTGACTTTATTCCAGGCTCAAATACTAAACACAGCACAATGACTGTGTAGCTGTGAAGAAACTGAGATGGTGCTGGACACTCTCACAAGCAAACCAGCTGTGCCACTATCTTTGCCAGTACTTTGTTCTTGTTATAATAAACATCCTCTTAATTAAAAGTATTACATTTTTTCATAAGTGTTTTAAAAGGGAAAACCATAGACAATTTAAAGTTAATGAAGTTTGAGGAAAGAATGATTTGCAAATGGGTGGTCCTCAGAACCTGAGCAGGTTGTAAGCGCTCCAGCCTGCAGTGCGGTCAGGCCAGCACTGATGGACAGAAAACCAGAAGGGAAGTAGAGTCAGTGCAGTGGCCTCCAGCCCTGCTGTTTGCTTGATTTCAATCAGTTGGCCACCTGTAATTGGCTGATGCTCTGTGGCTGTGCCTGTCCAGGACTCAGCAGTTTGTTACAAGCTGTGCTCCTTTGGGTTAGTTTATGTTCCATCTTGGGCTGCAGTTCCTCATGGAAGGACTTGAGTATGGATGCCTCCTCTAGCCAGATTTAAAATTTAACAAGTGATGATGTCTGGGGTTATTTCACTCTAACCTGGCTCTTGGGTGAAAAGTAAGTTTCAGAGATCACCAAGAGTGAGAAGAGGCCCTGGGATGAAAGTCTGAGGCTCTAGAACAGTCAAAGGGTGAGTAGAGGAAGAGGAGGAGGAGGCTGCCAAGGACATTGCAAGGCAGCAGTTGTCAAATGGGATGTTCCACTAGGAGGTAGTGAATGGGTAAAACCATCAGATGCCACAGAGGGGACCAGGGCAGGGGCAGGGTGTTCTGCTCTCCAGTTTACAACCAGAATGTCGCTTCCCTTGGAGGTCTTGGTTGCAACAAGGGAGCAGTGAGCTAAGAATGTCCAGAGCCGAAGGAGGAAGAGTCAATGGGCAGGAAAATCTTTGAAGACATTTGGCTATAAAATGCAAGAGACAGAGAGCAAGGATTATCCAAGATGAAGGAAATGTGGGGCGGAAAGTGAGATTTTAAAAGGAAATAATGGTTTATACTGTTATAGTTGATGGATCTTTCTTCACAGGCAAAACCAACAACTCTAGCTCATGAGCAAGAAAAGGAATGTGTTAGAAGAACCCTAGGTAGCCTATTGCAAAGGTCTTCAATCTGTGATTCTTTCCAAAGCATACTGCTTTGGATAGCTTTGATAAAGGGAATCTGTTTCCAGATCAACGTGGTCCTAACACTGATCTGCCTGATCATCCTGCCACAGTTCCTTTCTCATCTTTTCTTTTATAAATGCCTTTCTCTTATTCTTTTAAAATCATCTATTTTAACAGTTTTGACATATTGTAAAAATTTCTGGGGCTTCAGACAACTAGGAAATCTGGAAATAACTGCTATTGCAACATTTTCTAGGATCAAGGTACCCGCTGGCAGCCTCCCCACTGGCTGTCACCCATATAATGTGAGACATTTTCAACTTTAATTTTTATATTTGATCAAAATGACAATAATGCTATATATTGGTAAGTAATTGATCAATGATTATGGCATAGAGATAACAAAATCCAGATTTTTTTAACAGATGAAGCATATTAATCAAAAGATATGAATTTAAATTTCTGTTCATAAACATTTTTGTTATAGGAAAATATGATAGGATGACCCAAAGGATACATATAAAAACCTATTACATTAGGGAGAAAATCTGTGGAGGAAGTAGAATGGATACAGGAGTTCTAGAAGGAAAAGGAGTAAAATAAAAATTTTAAATTGTGCTTGTGTCTTTTCAATGGATATGGGGAAGGTATCAAACTGCTATGGTATTTATTTTCCAATGGGTATATTTAAAAGTAATGGTGCTGTTTTATTTTTCAGTGCAAATATTTATAGTAAGGAATGTACAGAAGTGCAAATATTCAAACTTATGATTAAGGATATGTCAGGGCAACTTTAACAGGTGCAAGAGAGTTCATCATGTTTGAATTATTTAGTAATTATTTAGTACATGAGCAAAAATATTTGGCTGCCATTAGCACAAGGAATAAACGAGAAGGACAAGAAGATAGAGGGGACCTCCTTTGCTGGGCTTTATGGCCCTTTGGGCGTCACCATGGGGCACTTCCATCAGCATTGTTCAGTTCCAGTCCTCTTAGGTGGATGACATTCAGCTCAAGATCCAATTCCATAGCAAGGAGCCTCGACTGTGCTCACTACTCAGAGGTGAATGGGGACAGTGTAACTGAAAGTTGTGCCAGATCACTTGAAATGTGGATGGTGCATGTCCCTCAAAGGAAATGAAGTGTAAATAACAAAAAAAAAAAAAAAAAAAGAAAAAAGAGGAAGAACGTATGATAGGCTGAAAAGAACAGCAATGGCCTGCTGCAACCAAGTTCAGGAGGAGGCTACAGAGAAGCCACGGAATCAATGATGGCTTGGGGGTCTCAGGACTGGAGGATCCTGAGTTCAAGTAGAAGATTAAGACAGGTGGACCAACACCTCTTTTTTTTTTTTTTTTAATGGCAGAAACAAGAAGGGAAGACTAAACGAGGATGCTACAGAGTTTGCAAGTGGACTGAAAGATCCAGGGAGGAGGTCCAATGCATGGTTTCTGCTTCTCCTACCAGGTAGGGAAGAGACAACTCACTCAGGAAGAGGGGCAGGAGAATCAGGAGTTGGGGCTTGCAGGAGATGGTATTTCTCAATTATTTTCTTGTGTTGTCAGGACTTTGTGTTTTTAACAGTTTAACACTCTTAGAAAATGACACGTGATTATAATCTATTTAACTATAACCTCCAGTCTTTTCTGTCCTCAGACTCAGTTTCCCCTCAGGTTGAGACAGTCCTTTGCATAAGATTCTTACAGTTTTAATCATATTTATTTATTTAATTTTTTAATTCTACTTAGGTATACATGATAGCAGAATGCATTTTGATTCATTGTACACAGATGGAGCACAACTTTTCATTTCCCTGGTTTTACGGGATGTAGAATCACATCATATATGCAGTCATACATGAAGCTGGGGCTATGATGTCCATCTTTTTTTTTTCTTTTAAATATTTCTTAGTTGTAGATAGACACAATATCTTTATTTTATTTATTTATTATTTTATGTGGTGCTAAGGATTGAACCAGTGACTCACGCATGCAAGGCAAGCACTCTATTGCTGAGCTACAATCCCAGCCCTATGATGTCCATCTTATTCCACCATCTTTACTGTTCCCGTGACCCCTCCCTCCTCCCTCCCCTTTGGCCAAAATTCCTCCATTCTTCCTGTGTCCCCTCCCCTATTATAAATCAGCATCCACTTAACAGAGAGAACATTCGGCCTTTGGTTTTTTGGGATTGGCTTACTTCACTTAGCATGATGTTCTCCAACTCCATCCATTTACCTGCAAATGCCATAATTTTATTCTCTTTTAATGCTGAGTTAAATATTTCATTGTGTATATACACCACAGTTTCTTTATCCATTCATCTATCAAAGGGCATCTAGGTTGGTTCCACAGTTTAGCTATTGTGAAATGAGCTGCTATAAACATTGAAGTGGCTGTGTCTCTGTAGTATACTGTTTTTAAGTTCTTTGGGTATAGATCAAGGAGTGAGATAGCTGGGTCAAGTGGTGGTTCCATTCCAAGTTTTCTAAGGAATCTCCATATTGCTTTTCAGATTGGTTGTACCAATTTGCAGTCCCTCCAGTAATGTATGGGTGTGCCTTTTCCCCCACCACCTTGCCAACACTTACTGTTGTTTGTATTCTTGATAACTGACATTCTGACTGGTGTGAGATGAAATCTTGGAGAAGTTTTAATTTGCATTTCTCTAATGGCTAGAGATGTTGAACATTTTTTCATATATTTGTTGATTAATTGTATATCTTCTTTTGAGAAGTGTCCGTTCAGTGCCTTAGCCCATTTATTGATTGAGTTGTTTGGTTTTTTTTTTTTTTGGTGTTAAGTTTTTTGAGTTCTTTATATATCCTGGAGATTAGTGCTCTATCAGATGTGCATGTGGCAAAAATTTGTTCCCAGAATGTAGGCTCTCTGTTTACTTCTTTGATTGTTTCTTTTGCTGAGAAGAAGCTTTTTAGTTTGAATCCATCCCATTTATTGATTCTTGATTTTACTTCTTGCACTATAGGAGTCTTGTTAAGGCAGTAAGGTCCTAAGCTGACATGATGAAGATTTGGGCTTAGTTTTTCTTCTATTAGGCATAGGGTCTCTGGTCTAATTCCCAGGTCCTTGATCCACTTTGAGTTGAATTTTGTGCAGAGATAGAGGTTTAGTTTCATTTTGCTGCATATGGATTTCCAGTTTTCCTGGCACCATTTGTTGAAAAGGCTATCTTTTCTCCAATGTATGTGTTTGGCACCTTTGGCTAGTATAAGATAAATATATTTAAGTGAGTTTGTCTCTGTATCTTCTATTCTGTACCACTGGTCTACATGTCTATTTTGGTGCCAATACCATGCCATTTTTGTTACTATAGGCCTGTAGTGTAGTTTAAGGTCTGGTATTGTGATGCCTCCTGCTTCACTCTTCTGGCTAAGGATTGCTTTGGCTATTCTAGGTCTCTTATTCTTCCAAATGAATTTCACGATTGCCTTTTCTGTTTCTATAAGGAATGATGTTGGGATTTTAATTGGAATCTCATTGAATCTATATAGCACTTTGGGTAGTATGGCCATTTTGACAATATTTCTGCCTATCCAAGAATATGGGAGATTTTTCCATCTTCTAATGTCTTGTACAATTTCTTTCTTTAGTGTCCTACAGTTTTTACTGTAGAGGTCTTTCACCTCTTTTGTTAAATTGATTCCCAAGTATTTTTTTTAGACTATTTTGAATGAGGTAGTTTTTGTATTTTCTCTTTCAGAGAATTCATTTATTATTCAATTGATTTATGGGTGTTGATTTTATATACTGCTACTTGGCTGAATTCATTTATTAATTCTAGAAGTTTTCTGGTGGAATTCTTTGGATCCTCTAAGTATAGAATAATGTCATCTGCAAATAATGATAGTTTGAGTTCTTTTCCTATTCATACCACTTTAATTTCTTTTGTCTGTCTAATTGCTCTGGCTAGTGTTTCAAGGACTATGTTGAATAGCAGTGGTGAAAGAGAGCATGCCTGTCTTGTTCCCATTTTTAGAGGGAATGCTTCCAATTTTTCTCCATTCAGGATGACATTGGCCTTGGGTAAAGCATAGGTAGCTTTTACAAAGTTGAGGTATGTTCCTTCTATCCCTAGTTTTTCTAGTATTTTGAACATAAAAGGGTGCTGTGTATTGTCAAATACTTTCTCGGCATCAATTGATAAAATCATATGATTTTTATCTTTAAGTCTGTTGATGTGATGGATTACGTTAATTGGTTTCCAAATGTTGAACCAACCTTGCATCCCTGGAATGAACCCCACTTGATCAAGGTGCAGTATTTTTAAATATGTTTTTGTATGCAATTTGCCAAAATTTTATTGAGAATTTTTGCATCTATGTTCATCAGAGATATTGTTCTGAAATTTTCTTTCTTTAATGTGTCTCAGTCTGGTCTTGGTATCAGGGTGATACTCGGCCTCATAGAATGAGTATGGAAGAGTTCCCTCCTTTTCTATTTCATCAAATAATTTGAGGTGTATTGGTATTAATTTTTCTTTGAAGGTCTTGTAGAATTCAGCAGAGAATCTGTCTGGACCTGGGCTTATCTTGGTTGGCAGGCTCTTGATGGCATCTTCTATTTCCTTGCTTGAAATTGATCTGTTTAAGTTGTGTATGTCCTCTTGGTTCAGTTTGGGTAGGTCATATACCTCTAGAAATTTGTGGGTGTCTTCAGGGTTTTCTCTCTTTCTGAAAAAAATTTAATTATTTTATTTAAATGCGTTTCAAGTCATAGTACATAAACAGAGCTCAGTTTTTCCATTTCTCTGGTTGCAAACCAGATAGAGTCACATCATTTGTGTCTTTGTGCATGCACCAAGGGTAGTAATGACCATCTCAACCAACCATCATTACTATACCCATTCCCCTTTCCTTCCTCCCCACCCACTGCCGCATCCAGAGTTCCTGCATTTCTCCTATGTTTCCCGTTCCCACCCCCCTTATGTATCTTCATCCACTAATCAGAGAGAACATTCGGCATTTGGTTTTTTGGGATTGGCTTACTTCACTAAGCATAATGTTCTCCAATTCCATCCATTTGCCTGCAAATGCCATAATTTTATTTTCTTTTATTGCTGAATAATATTCCATTGTGTATATGTACCACAGTTTCTTTATCC
>PVHX01008109.1:0-85735 GCA_004024805.1 Geosciurus inauris | reverse complement strand
GCCACTTGGTACCCACGGGAGGCTGGGCCACCTTGACAAGGCTGGGCCACCTTGGTCAGCCAGGACACAAGAGTGTTCCGAGGGCTGCAGCCCAGCCTGGCTCATCCAGTACCCGAGAGTGCAGGCCGGGCCTGCCAAGGAGGCTAGGATGGGCCAGCCTCCCAGCAACTCCCATGCTGAGGTGCAGGGTCTGGCTTGGGGGCAGGGACCTGCTGCACCCTGCTCTGTCCTAGGCGACCCTCCAGTGTCCTTGCTGGGGCCATGCTGACGAGCTTTGGGGCTTAAAGGGAAACAAGTCTGTCCTTGTCCCCAGGGCCCTTCTTGGTCCACAGTTCAGTGCCCACCCAGGCCCTGTCTGGAGTTTAACTAGTGATGCTCTTCTGGTCAAGGGATGAAGGTGATGTGGGTCTGGACCTGGCATTGGGACACTTCTGAGAAAGAGGGCTGGAATTCAGTCTGAAGCCACACCATTTCCTTTCTGCCCATCTGGCTGGCCGGTGCAGCCTGTCCAGTTGCCTCTCATCACTGCAAGATGAGGAGAGGAGGGAAGGAAAGGCCAGTTCATTGATGGTCACCTCCTTTCCAGCTGCAGGATCAGGAGCGCCCCCTGACTGGCATCATCCTGGTGGGCATGGCTGGTGCCCTTGTGGCAGGTCTGGGGTCTGAGATGATGCCACACACCTTCCATCTCCCACGGTGCTGGCTCCTCCTCAGGCCAACATGGACCCTTCTCTCCTGCATGGACATCCCAAGCTGGCCTGAGAGAGACTGCGGATAGTCAAGGCCACCCTGGACATCTAACACACAGCCAATCCACACAGTTTGGAGTCTGCACAACCTGGCTGGAGTGCCCTCGGGGTCCTGGATGTAAGGACCAGGGGATCCTGGGAGGCCTGAAGGCACCTCCCGCCACTCTGCCCTGCAGGAGGGACTGCCGGAGCGGGTGGTGTGGGGGCTGCAGCCTGGACCCCACTCTGATGGGCCTCGGGCCCTCTGTCGGGACTGCCTCTCCACCTGCTGCCACTCCCCCACTCCCGCCCACTTGGAGTGGCCTGCATCTCTGCGTCTCTGCGTCTCTGCTCCAAAGGCCCGAGTGCCATTCGTGGTCTTGCCTCGGGCTCCCCGCCATGTCTGCACCTGCTCCCCTGGGTCCTGTCACCTCCTTCCCAGGAGCAGCAGGGCCGCCCTGCCCTGGGCCCTTGCTGAGTCCCCACTCCATGCTCACCCTGACCCGCCCTGCGGTGTCCTCAGCGGCCTCCTGCGGGCTACTGGCCCTGCTCCCCTCGGCCTGTCTTCCCTTCTCTTTGGCTTCATGACAAAGCAGGACGGTTCTACTTTCTTTGCACAACCTTGTTCTCCTGGAGCAGGGGATGCGACTATCCTCACAGGGCCTATTCCTGCGTCATTCACCTCCATTACCCCTGCCTCCTGGGAGGTACCCAAACTCGTGCTGGCCTTGCTGAAGAGTTGGGCTTCCTGGATAGAGACACCCTGAAGGGCAGGCGGAGGGGACAGACTGGAGGGTCAGAAGCCTTCTCCTGTCCCCGGAGAGGGGAAGGAGCGGGGACTTGGGCTGTGTGCAGCTGCCATGCGCCCCAGAGCCCCTGTGCCCTGTGGTAGATGACTGGTCCCCGGGAGCAGCAGCCCTTCTAGGTCATCATCAGAGCCTTTACTTTTTAATTGTAAAAAATCTCATGAGGTATTTATGCCCTAATAGGAGGGTCTGTCTCAGGTTTTCCCCAGAAAAAGAAATTCCTAATTGTAATGTCTTTAAACTGCCCACAGACAGCAACCTGCAGCTGGGCCGAGTGTCTCAGCCCAGCCTGCCTCACTCCTGTCTCTGCCAGTGTCCCCTGGGCTTCCCAAGGGCTGTGGTAGAAGGAGAAGACGCCCATGGCCTGAGGCCCAGTAGTGTCCAGGGGCCATGGTGGAGCCGCAGCCCAGGGGGCCCCAGATGCTGAAGCAGGAGGAAGAGGAGCCTCCAGGGGGGCGGAGACCAGGTGCTTTGAGAAGACTCCACTGGGGAGCTCAGAGCAGGAGCTGCCTTCCCTTCAGGGGTCTCCTGGCCTCTGCTTCTGCAGGGCGGACCCTTCGTGGGTCACATTGAGAATCCTATCAGGGAGGTGCAGGGCTGGTCTGTACCCCCATAACTGTTCTCCTTCCCCCAACCCAAGCGCTCCTGTGGGAAGGAGGCGAAGTCTTTCCTCCCAGGGGTCCCTGAAAGTCCGGGAGCACATGCTTCTGCCCCCTGAAACGAACAGAGGCATCTCCAGCTTACGTTTCTTCAAAAGCGATAAATCACATTTCTAATCCGTTTCCATCATCCACCTTCACGCTGGTTTCCAAAGGCGTGTTTGGAAGCCAGGGGGAGGTTGGAGGGTCCAGAGGAGACATGTGTTTCAGCCCAGACGGGAGAATTGGTGAAAGCACAATATTTACTTTCTTTGTACCCAGCTTGTGTTTCCTGTTTTCCTTCAAAACGAGAGGTCAGAGCCCTCGTGAGTGAACAGATTGTTGACTTCCAAGTCTGAAAACACCCAGAATATCTCCCATTAAGGCCCCTGTTCCATTTTCTTTGTTCTGCCCGGGCAGATGAAGCCCGCTGTGTTCCAGAAACAGGATTCCAAATTAGATTATTTGAATGGACTCGGCATTTGTTGATTCAGAGGACATGAGGGCCTGTGTCCTCAGGGCCCTGAGTGAGGAACAACCTCTGGAGAACATCTGTAGTCTCCCCATGAGCCACAGGGGCCCAGGCTGGATCCAGGGGTGCAGATAGGCCACGTCTAGTCCCCTGGGGACTAGATGTCAGCTGTGCCCAGGCCACCCACTGCAGGCTGGCTGCTAGAGAAATGCTTGTCTGAGCTAAGCCTGGGCTTGCAGGAAGTAGCTTTCAGGGAATCTTGTGGGGTGCAGAGAGAGTTCCTCCTCGATTCCTGGAAATGGCTTGTGAGTTGCAGCCACATGTTAGCACAGGGGCCCCAGCAGCAAGGGAAAAACTAGCCAGGACTTCCTGGAGGTATTGACAGTTAAGATTTCCAATGCAGACTGGCTCATACCATGCGTCAACTTGGCTGGGCCATGGTGCTCAGATACAGTCAGACCTTATTGTGAAGGTTTCTATGAGGCTGCATTTGGATATCAACATTAACACGGGTGAACCCGAATGAGACAGGGGCCTTCCACGATCTGGGTGGGCCTCATCCAATCAGCTGAAGACCTAAAGAGATTTCTTTTAATACCTAATAAGATGTAGAGTCTATGCAAATAGTCCCTATGTATCATTCGGAGAACAATGATAAGAGAAAGAATGCCCATGTTCAGTATAAATACAACCACCTTTCCAATATTTTCAGTCTGAGGTTAGTTGAGTCCATGGATGGGGGGTCTGCAGATATGAAGGACTGACTGCATATTGTTTAGTGATTTTAAAACAGAGTAAAAATTGGAAGAAGAGCAAGCAATTGATAATCACAAATGAAGGAAAGAGATTCTGTCTGGGGAGGGAGCGCTCGTCTAAGCACAGGAGAACGGTGTCATGTGGTTGTACGTACCAGAGATTGCGACTGCAATGCACCAGGTCAAGCATCTGAAACTCGTTCTGATTATTTGCTGAGTCGGCTGAATGGAACCTGGACCCAACAGTTCATCAGAGGCCCACTAATGAAGCCGAGATGCCAGTCGCCTTCTGATGGCTGCAGAGGAAAGAGGCTCAGAGGACCACGTTTGCACACGGCACACTTGCCATGCGCCCTCCCGCCCAAAGCTGTGTTGCACAGGACCACACAGAGGGCGTACACCATGTGCTGCTGCGGGGCCCAGGGATAGAGGCTGCTGCAGCTGCCAGGACTCCCTGATCGAAGCAGGAGTCCCAGGGTCCTGGGCTGAGGGGAGTGACAGCCCCATCCCATCAGGCAAGGTGGATGGTTTCTCCCTCGGCTGTGGGACCTCTGCTCTGCCTGAGTCCCTGGCGAGGTCACTGATGTTGGGACCCTAGGAGCAGAGCAGACAGAAGCTCTCAAGATCCCATGGGACTGGTGTGGACCTGAGCAAGGGAGCCTGACCGACACCCTGAGCCTGCAGATGCTCAGCCTCTCGCCAGATCCCAGGCCTGAGAGGCACGCAGACCCAGGATGCTGGATTGGAGAGCCAGCCACACCCCCTTGAGCACGGATCTGGGACTGAGCTCACAAGCAGATGTGCGTTGCGAATTTTCATCCTAGTTTTCTCCAAAAGCAACCAGCAGCCTGTGAGCGAGTGGGTTCTGCACTGAGGAAGGGAGCACTTAGACTGGCAGGGACCACAGGGCATGGGCCCTGCCCAGCACGTCTGGCTCACAGACAGGAGGACCCTAGGATCGGGGTTAGACTACAGCAGCTCCCACTCTGGGGTGCCTGGGGAACCTCGACCCAACCTGGTATCCGACTGCTTTTCTAATTGGAAGGAATCTGTCGGAGAAGGCAGACTCTCAGAGACATGTCGACTTTGACATGAGGGAGGCAGGAGTCAGAGTGCCTCTCTTCAGTTGGAGAAGCCCTCAGGTACCCGACTGCTGCCCGCCACGCCCCACAGGCCATCGCCTCAGCCTGGTTGGCTGCCCAGATGTCCACACTGGACACAAGCTGGTTGTGAACCACCTCTTAAACAGAACGGCTTTCAAATAGAAAATGTCATCGAGAAAATCTTTGGAACAAAATTCTGGGGGGAAAAACCCGTTTGAAGGCATGTGAGTCCAAGCAGGGGAGCAGGGACGGGTGGGGCCAGGTCCCACAGGAAAGCCCTCTCAGGAGGACAGGCCACATTGGTGGAGAGAGCAAGCAGAGGGGCCGTGCGGCTGTGCAGAGGGGCTGCAGTTCCTGGGGCCAGTGGACTGGCGGGAGGAGGTGTCACAGCCAACAAGCTGGAAGACATCCAGGACTCAGGAAAGGCTGGGATTCAGGCACAGAGCAGCCTGCAAGTGGGCCAGGCTGCCTGACCCCCCAAAAGGGAGAATGAGGGGAGCAACAGAAAACCACAGGACATAAACCTTCGCTTCAAACTAGGCTCACGTAGACCAGCTTAGGCCATCCTGCTCAGCTCCAGAGAGGAGAGGCGCAGATGTGGGGCAGGGTTAATGCTGCTGTCCAGGCAGGGCTCCTGCTGGGTCCTTAGCAGGAGTCCAGGGACCAGAGGACCAGGGAGAAAACCAAGGCCAGGAAGCTGGGCTGCTCTGGGGAGGTAAACTGGAACTCAGGGTCCCCCATTCAGCTGTCCATGTCCCGTCTGTTGCCTTTTTAAAAATGCAAGAATTAAGAGAAAAGCAGACAAAAGAAGCAGACCCACAGTGATATCACAGGTGTTGGGAGTTCAGACGTTCACGTTGCTGACTGCTATGTTCAGGACACTTAAGAATAAGATACGGAATTTTGGCAGAGAATCAGAAACTGTAAAAATAAATCAAAAAATTCTAGAACTTAAAATAAACATCCACATATTAAGCACTGGGAAGGACAGAGGAATCAGTGGGAAAGGGCCAAGGGCTCCAGGCAAGCACTTGGCCAAGGAGGCTCCTCAATGGGCCCAGTAGGCACTAACCTGCATCGATCACCAAGGGAAGGAAGTTAAGATCACCAGCGGAGACCACTCCAGACTGACCAGAGAGGGCAAGATCAGCGCCTCAGTGCTGCTCAGGGAGAAGTCGCAGCCCTCCCTGGTGGGGGGAGAGCACACAGACACCATGGAGCAGTGGCAGCCCCCTGACCTCGGACAGCCACACAGTGTGACTCACAGCGACCAGAAGAGGAACCACAGAGCGCGTGCGCATGGGCCACCAGACCACACGGCTCTGTGGAGGCGCGTGTGGACCCCTGACAGGGAGCCCGGATGAGCCTTCTCCAGGCTGAGCACAGGCAGCGGACGTGGAGGACGGCACAGCCCAGCTTTCTGTGTGACTCCACCTCCAGGCCACCTGCTCCACGTCTTCAGAACTCAGGACTGCCTGCAAGAGGACGGTGGGACTGGGCAGGGGTGCTGGACGCCTAGGGATGGAGACGGACGTGCTCAGTCACAGTATGTCCTCAAGCAGCGTCCTCGGGGACTGACCAAGCCGTGGGACCCAGCATGTGAGCAGAGATCATTTGTTCAAAACAGCAGAAACATGTCTAGAAAGGGCCCCTGCTGCCATCTCCATCACTGTCCCTGTCCTCAGATCTGCCACCTCCCACCTGGACTGTGTGGTGGCCGCCTGGCCCCGGTCTGCCTTGTCTTCAGCAGCAGGAGACATTCTCCCCAAGCCTGGATGGTGGCCTGCGCCCTGTCCCTTGAGGACGTCATACACATCCACAGCGACGACACGGCGGCTCCGCTGCCTGGGATGCCCGAGTCCTGGTTTCGCCTCGGTGGCACCCCTGTCACAGAGCCTTCAGCTTAGGTCTCCCTGGAGACTTGCCTGGTCTTGGGGAAGCCAGCATCAGTCTCTGCAGGGCACGTCCCTCCCCGCTGTCTTCTCCTTCCCACGTCTTGCTCAGCGGGTGGAACCTGGGAGTGCGACCTGGCTGTCTGGGTGCACTGTTTTGCATACATATGGCCATAATAATTAGGTGTAAAAAGAATAAAACATGTTTGGAAAAGCTACCCCCACTCTTCTCTCCGAGAGCCCCAATTTATGTGAGAAGTCCTACTGTGAAGACAGAACCCCTGCTTCCCAGCCCTTTGAACACAAGACACCATGTTTGCCCCACATCTACTAATGCCCACGACAGGCAACCCAGCCTGTGGGTTTGCAGCCAGCCACCCCCAGAGCTTCCATCGCGGGCCCTGGGCTGAGGGCCACACCCACATCCTGCCCTTCTCCACAGCAGGTCAGGAGGGCAGGCATCCTCACCCCAGTCTTGAACAGCAGGGAGCCGAGGTGTGCCAGGTGGAGGCAGCTCCCACGAGAGGGGACAGGCGTGGAGAGGCGGGGCACTGTGGCCCACTTCCCCCTCAGGCCAGGTCCACACTCATGGAAGGGCCCATGCTGTGCACTCTGGCCTCCCCACGTCACCCCACCTGACCCTGAGCGGGGGGCCTGCATGCACTATGGAGGTAGGCTGGCTGCCCAGCCTCCTGGAGAAGGTTAGTGCCCACTGCATTCTGCAATTCTGTGTCCTCGCCTTGTGCTCCAAGTGACGGCATGGGAAACTGTCCCAAGCAGTTTCTTAGCCATAAAATGGCATCTCATGAAACTCTCGGCCAGACAGGCTGGAAACATGGCAAACTGCAATGAGCTCCTGTCTACAGGAGGAGGCGATCTATTAAGCCAGGAGATGGCCCAGGAGTCCACTTCTTGCCCCGGAGCAGGATCCATTCCAGAACCTTCTCTGGTTCAGGCCTTAAACCCTGCATTGCACCAGCCCTTGTCCAGCTTATGCTGCTCCCCAGTGTCCGTCCAGAGCAGCAGTTTCTGGACACCCTTATGTCTTGTGGTACTTCCTCCTCAGGGGCACACAGGAGATGCTGCTCCAGACACAGGAGTCCACCTGCCGGAAGGCTGCGCCTGCCCCGCCCCACCTGTGACTGAAGAATCAGCTTCCTCTGGCTCTACTGTCGTGGACCCACGTAAGTCTCAGATGAGGGACAGCAATGTCCAAGGCCTTCAAGAGCCACAGTGAAAACCACAGACATCCCAAGATGGCCTCAGGGCTCTCCACCTCCGCAGGGGGGCCTGGGGCCAGATGATGCCTCCCTGCAGGGGCCGTCCCCTGGGGCTGGATGTCCAGCAGCTGCCGAGTGCTGGCAGCACCTGGTCTTCCCCTCTGGATGCCAGTACCCCCTCCAAACTATGATAAGCAGAACCCTCTAAAGATGCAGCCAAATGTCTCCTGGGGCCAGACATGCTCCCACTGAGAACCACTAATGTGGATTAGGAAAGAATCCAAGGCTGCGCGTTTTAAAAGAAATGGAGATGAGTTAGTCAGGCAGCGCGTTGAATCACCAGAATTAAGTGTTTCCCCTTGAGTGCTTATTTTGATAAAAAAAACATTCATTTCTTCAATCAGCAAATAACTCTGAGCTGTAAGCCCTGTACTTGTCCCGACCTATGCGAGGTCCCCGCCTTACAGTACAGTGGAGACCAGATAAGACAGATTGGTAATTGGCAAATCAATTATGGATGATGTGAATGGTGGGTGCCTCCAGTCCAGGGCGCAGGCTGCTCAGGGGAGCGCCACCCTCCCCAGCCAGCTGATTTGCATTAGGGATTTGTTCCCTGAACCCTCCTCTCCCCGTCCTCCCTCTCTGAATTTGCATGAATTTCAGATTCATGGCCTGTGTACAAATGAGTCTTAGCCAGCTTCCCGACCAAGCAAGCATGAGGGGGCTTGGAGCCTCAGGGACACTCGGCCCCCACCATGGCCCCCAGAAGGGAAAGGAGGATGATGCCTTCTTGATCCGGGGGCTGAGGTTGACCACGGAGCCAGCGTCCCACACCCGTGGCAGCACCTGCTGCCGCTCTGGCGGGATGCCCACCTTCAGAACAACTTTAAAAGGAGTTCAGCGGTTGTGTATCACGGAAGACCACGTAGGGGCAAGAGAGGTCATCGGGTTCGCCACACAAGATCTGCTCCAGGGAAGAAAAAGGCAGTTGTGTGTGTGCTAAAACCCAAAGAAGGAAGAAAGGAGGGGAAGGAAAGGGGCTCGGCCCAGCCCAGCGGCAGAGTGGTGTGGAACTCCTGCCCCAGGGGAGCTGGGCTGCCCTTGGGAGGAGGCCTGGCTGCCTCCTGCCTCCACTGAGCTCAGTCTCAGGGCAGCCGGGGCAGAGTGTCTGAGCCCCTCCTGTCACCGTGGCCCTCGTTCCTGCCTTGCTTCAACAGCAGGGCCCCCCTCTCGCCCCCACTGGAACTTTCTCCAGCCCGAGGTCAGACCCCAGAGCACCACACAGCAGCAGCGAGAGCAGTCAGCATGGTTGGCCAGACCACGCAGAGCGGGCAAGTCACGGGAGGGGGTGAGGGGCTTTCTTTTCAAACCTGTCACTCCTCAGGAAGCGTCCTTGAGATGCCCTTCGCCAGGAAGCATTGTCATCCAATTATGCAAGATTAGAAAAAGGCAGGGGAGAATATTCTGGAATTCTTGCCTGCCTGCCTTACCCCAGTGCTGGAGACGGCATAAAAAGAGGGCAGGAGGGGCAGGGCACTGTCCGAGTCCTTGCTGGCTCTACAGTGATGTCCCTTCCCAGTGCTGTGACCCTTCCCCTCACAGGAGGGATGGAGTAGGCAGGGTGGGCTGCTGGGGTCTGTCCTCCTACAACTCTGCCAGGCCTCCTGCAACTCTGCCGCGGCTTCTCTCCACCAGTGCTGCAGCCTCTTCCGGGAGATCTTTCTCAGCATTAGCAGGACATAAAGAATAAACACTAAAAGGTTTTGCACTCAAAAATTATTAACAAAGCAGAGCAGGAGCACCAGGAAGGTCCATTTCTGTGGTCACCAAGCAGGGTGTGAGCCCCTCCCACATCATGAATCACACTGGGGCCCCACGGACGTTTTCCCGAGCCCCCCCGAGCAGCCTGTGGGTTGGCTAGGAGGGTCCATCACCTTCACAGAGTGGGGAGGGGAAGTCACGGTGTGGACTTTCCAGCACATGGATCTTCGTGATGTGGTTCAGGTGCAGCCGCCAGCAGGACGGTCAGACTTCGGGGATGTGGCTGAAGGTGACAATCCGGTGATTTACTCATCAACAGCCTTGCTTTCTTGGGTAAAGTCAAGTTGGGTAAGCACTGTGGTTTTCTTCCTCGAGGGTGCGTCACGGAGCCGCAGGCACCTCTGTTCTCAGCCACTTCAGCAATTATCTCTGCCAGGTGCTTTGATTAGCTCCCATCTCACTGCTGAAGAAAGCACAGAGAGGTTAAGTAATTTGCCTAAAGTCGTACAGCTAGCAAGCATCAGAGCTGGGGTTTGAACCAGGACTGCTGGTTCCAGGGTTCGTATTCTAACCCCTACATTCCATTGCTCTTTGCAAAACCAAACACAAACAGCATCCCTGAAAAACAGATGCTGGAAAACTCTGAAGACCAAGTCCACGAAGCCGGCAGTTACGTTAGCGACCGTGTGAGGACCGCTTGGCTCTGTAAATCGGGTGGCAGGGCATCTGTCCTCTCTGTGCCAGCGTAAGACTCTTGCCCCAAAGGTCACAGCAGAAAAAGGCCACAACTGTCTCACAGCACTTTTGTTTAAGGAAACGGAGCTGAGTCACAGAGACAGAAAGCCTGCAGATTAAGGTATTTGGGGCTTTAGATAAATAAGTAATGCCTTTATTTCAAAGCCCTGATTGGTAGGGTAGAAAATAATCCTGTGGCCTGAAAAGACCCCTGTCCAGCCAGAGCCCAAGCCCTAGTGACTGCTCAGCGGATGTGAGAGCCGTTGCCTCACTCGGTGCCTTTTGCAGCTCCAGAAGAGAATGGTGTTTAGACACAAGCGTGTGAGACAAATGCCTGGGGATAAGTTACCACCTCTGAGCGCCCTGGCTCAGGCTGCAGGAGAGGCAGGCAGCTGGAGGGAGCTCGGGGGAAAGTGAGACGTTGCACTGCCAGGGATGTGGGGTGCGGGCTGCGGGCGTGGAGTACCTGGGCTGTGCACATTTGCGGACAAGAGGGGAAAGCACAGTCAGGTCTGGTCAGGTTCGTGCAGCAGGGCAGGCTGTGCACCTGATCTAGGAGGCAATGGGGAGCCACCAGAGGTTCTGGAGCAAGGGAGCTGCTTGACAAGGCAGGCTGAGACTCAACGCAGAGAAGCTGTGAAGGAACTGAGGTTTGAAGGTGTGGACTGGTCCTGTCTGCACGAGTTGCAATTGGCTTCATTGAGGGGCGTCAGATCCGTGGTAAATGATTAGGGAAATAAAATTTTGACTTGGACCCGTTGGGGCTGTGATGGAGCACCAGGCCAGCAGTGCTGCCCTCTGCTCGGCGGCAGGCGCACGTCTGGCCTCCCTGGCAGCAGGATCTGCTGAGCGAGGAGCTCCGTCACCAAGCACAACCCGTGCTGGTGTGGCAGGGGACGCTCCTGCCTCCATACACAAAATCGATTCTGCTCTGTATTCAAAAGCCTGCCGACGCTGACGCGAGAGGAGCCATCTGTCTTTGTTACGCTGCGGGGGTGGATAACTAAGCCCACAGCCGGCCAGTGAAGGTCGTTACCAGGTGCGTCCCCTTCCTGCACCTGCAGGCCTGGCCCCCGGCTGTCCCCGTGGCCGAGCTGAGTGACGGAGCAGGCTCTGCACTGACAGCATCCTCCAAACCCACAAGCTGAAGTCCCAACCAGGACTTCAGAACCCCATCAGGAGAGGAGGCTGTCCCCTACCTGACAAAGCAAAAATGAGGCCATAGGGTGGCCCAGGCTCAATGCCACTGCAGCACTCATAGGAAGGGATCAGGACAGACACAGAGGGACGGCCACAGGGGACTCAGGCACACAGAGGGACGACCATCAAGGACACAGGCAGAAGTCACAAACCAAGGGCAGGCTTCAGGAGGCACTGCCCTGCCTCACCTGGATCTTATACCCCGACCTGCACGAAGGAGTCATTCGGGCCCCTGGTGGAGATGCTTTGTCAAGGTCCCAGCACTGCTAGAATGGTTTCCCGTGAACCCATATTCCAGATCTAGGCTGCTGAGGTCCCTGCGAGGTGACCCAGTGGGCTGCCAGTCAGCTACTCACAACATCAGAATGGACAGAACCTAGTATCTCCAAATACCGACTCCTCAGGAAAGGGTCCAGCGTTGGCAAGTCCTGGAGGGAGTCAGTCCTTAGTGAAACCTACCGGGACATTCAGAGAATGCTGGAAAGTGGCCTCCCGGCTCCACAATGCCAGCCAGTCCTCCCAATGTGCTTTAGCACCCAGCGCGGAGGCAGCTGAGGGTCACACACGCCAGCAGCCCCAGAGGCTGCCTGCAGCTGGGCTCCGCTGCCAGCTCCTCGTGAGGGAAATGCGTGCCAGAGCTGAGCTTCCCCGGTGCCAGCAGAAAATTGGGCGATTCTGCTTAGGTGAAGGGTCCCTCCAGAGCCTCTCCCCACCTGAAGGGTGGTGGGCATAGAGTGGAGTGGGCCCCTTGTTCCTGCAGAGAGATAGCCATCACCACTGTCCTGCCAGCCACCTTCCTGCTCCAGAGTCACCTGGCCTCCTGGCCTGACTCCCGCTGGTTCCAGCATCTCCACCCTTCAGACAGCGATGGTGGGCAGAAAAGGGGTTCTCAGGGGTGAAGGAAGCTGAGGTGCAGGTGGGGGACGCTTATCCAGCAGGTAGAAAGGGTTAACTGGCTGGTGGACATTAGCTGAGGCAACGGGTGGCGCTAACTGTCCTTGAAGGCGCTGGCTGCAGAAACAGACCCTGGCTGCTCAGGGGGCAGCTGCCCATAACCCCAATCACCCAGGAACAATACGCTCAGCGGTACCTTCAAAGCGTGGTGGTATTTGCACCTGCTCAGCGTTTTCCTCTGAGACGCCGGCTATTCATATCCATCACAGCATCGCAGGCCTGGCGGGAACGGAACGTGGTGGGCACTCTCCTTAGCGGGGTCTCCGTGACCACGTTTTTATGACGGTGGTGTTAAATCTCTAGAGGAGAAAAGGGCCTCCCATGCTCACCAGAAGAGATGGGGAGGGGGAGCAACCCTGGCATGGCCGTCAGTGCCCTCCGGCTGACCTTGAGGGCCAGAGCGCAGGTGACAGGTGACACGGGCCATTGCAACCTCGGCCCTTTCTCTGGGGTCTCCATCGCCATTCTCCACTTGGGTCTTAGCTCAGTAGTGCCCTCCCACAGGAGCCTAAGGGTGACTCTCCCACGGCTGGCCCTAAGGTCCATCTGGAGAGCCTGTACAGAATGACCAAATTAGAACGGGCACTGGGACAAGAGCTGGCCTGGCCTGCAGCCCCCCTGGTGTTCCCAGCATGCAGCAGTGGGAGACCAGCCGTCTTGATCCAAAGCCTCGGCCTCCAGGCTCCCCGCCGCATGGCTCGCTGGAGGGCCGGCTGACACCAGGCTGCTGACACAGCTCCTGTTTCCAGAAGCCTAGGTGAGGACGCGGGCAGAAGGAGAAGGAGTGGGCAGTTCCTGGGTGCCACTGTCAGGGCTGGAGGGCGCCTGACGCCTGCCCCTCATTGGTGCTCTCAGGGTTATCTGGAGGAGTAGAGACGGGCACCCATGCTCTGCCATCCTTCCACGGCCAGGTGGAGGCCTGGCCCCTTCACTGGACTCTGGGCGAGTTTCTGGCCAGCTGGGTAGAGAATTGGCGGGAGCCATGTGGTTCTCTTTGTGGTCGGCACCTCCAGACACTGGCAGCTTCCATTTGCACTTGGACGGCACAATCTCTGGGATACATTTGCCATGTAAAAAACCAACCACCTGAGATAGCCAGGCCGTGAGGCTAGGCACCAGGGAGAGTGGGGGCCCAGCCCTGGCCATCGGCTGTCCCAGCTTTGAGCCCAAGGCCTGAGTGAAGAGGCTGGGCGCAGCCATTGTCTCAATGCACCACGAGAGAAGCCAAGCCCCCGCCCCTCTGCTGAGCACAGTCAACCCCCAACCTGCAGGACAGTATTCAATTGCTGTTAAGCTTCTAAGTTCGGGGTGGTTTGTTCCAGGGCGAAAGATAACAAGAATGGCCATTCGTTCTGGTTGGAGTAATGGGGAAATGAGGGTCCAGATGTAAAGTTCTCTGAGGCCTGGAGATTATTAAAAGGTTGAGGTTGAAGGTGGAATTTGCCTGACTTCAAAGACGGCTTCCCCCAGACTCATCCCATCAAACACAACAGCAGCCGGGGCGGCGTCAGCACCGCCTGTCGGCTAAGCTGAGGAAAGGGCTGCCCCCACTCCCGGCCGGCGCCCTCAGCTCCTTCAGCTGCCCGCAGGCCCTCCAGCGCCCTCAGCCCGGCCCTCTGCACCTGCCCCGTCCCTGGAGCGAAACCTCAGCCCCTGGAGACTCTAGAGCCGCCTGCACAGCGCAGGTGCTGACGGCCACCCCTCAGCCGAGCACTGATGAGGCGCAAACATCAAGCTGCCCGGGCTGGGCCGCGCCTGCTGCTGCGTGAGCCGAGCGGCTCAGCAAGGCCATTACCCTGAGATGAGCAGGCGGCAGCCTCAACCCTGCAGCCGGCCCAGCTGCCGCGAGCGCCTTTATGGCTTCTCTGTGAAGATAAAAACACTCGGAAAATTCCTGAAACTGAGCTTAAACTACGCTTTACTAGAAAGCAATCTGGCCCTCCACTGCAGCTGATGGGCTCTGAAGGTCACTGTCACAGGAGAGCAGAGCAGCTGGGGGGGTGGCCGAGGGGCCCCGCTTTCCTCCTCCGACACACGACGAGTGCTGCTGATCGCACGGCCAGGGCTCTGGTGTCCAGATGCGCACGATTCTGCCTGCGTGACCCATCCTCAGGGTCAGAACCGATGTCCTGACTCCCCGGACAGGGTGGACCCCTTCTCTACTCGCTGTCAGGGCTCACAGGCTGCAGGGCCCTGGAACTTCAAGAAACAGCAGGCTCAGGAGGCAGGGGCCTGCCCTGCAAAACGCACCACCCCACCCTCAGCCAGGATGGAGGTGGGGGGCTTCAGCATGTCAAGGTGCCCCAGACACAGGGACACCTCCTTTAACCTGCAGGAGCAAAGTTGGTTGCAGGTACTGACTGGGCCAGGAGTCTCTGCAGCTGGCCACACACTGCTTTCCCAGGGAGGGGCTGGGCTCAGCAGGGCCAGCAGCCTGCAGCCATCAGCCAAGAGGGGCTCTGCAGCAGCACCAGTGGGTCTCCCCTCTGGAAGCCCGAGTCTGTCCACAGGCTCCTGGCTTTGTTCAAATTCACCTTCCGAGGTTCCAAGAGTTGAGGGACCCCACTTGGTAAGAAGCTCCAGCTTGGCAAAGGTGGCCCTTTAAAGTACAGATTCACATTTTGTCTCTTGAAGTTGACCAAATTAGTCTTCCTGGCTTAGAATGTTGCCATCGATCATAGAACAACAGGAAGCCATTCCCTGGCACAGGCCCATTTGGCGACCTGGGGCACAGCCACACACCTGAACTTCACTCTGCCCATTTTTATGACACCCCTACTGTATGTGTGGGGACCACCATGCTGTTCATGGGTGTGCACCCAATGTCACCCAGCGGGTACAAAAACATTTCCCCACAAATACAGCAAGATGCATTATTAACATATTGTTAAATACACTGCATGATTGTAGAAAAATGATTTCTATCCACATGTAAAATTATTTTATTATTATGTGCATATATTAAAAGATTAAGTAGTCAAATAACCAAACACAGCAACAATAACATGAGATGCTTCTCCATATAATTTTGCTTAGGATATGTTGATTAAACTCAAGTTCATTATTCCACACAATATTGACCTACTTTGCTCCACTTAATATCATCCAGACAGCATCCTCGTATATTCTCATAGCCATCAAAACTGTCCTATCCTTGATATATGGGTCTCCTGCATGAAGCTACGACTTCCAGGCTGACCGGGGGTGCAGCAGGGACGAGGATGCTAATCTGCCAATTCAGGAAATCAGGCGTCCACCTCGGTCCATGCCTGTGGTCACACTGTGTCTGGCTCAGCTCTTTTCTCTGATTTGGGGGAGTCAGGAGGATATGGATGGGAAGACCCTTGGCACTGGGGCTATTGGTCAGGAAACTGCAGAGGCAGGAGGATTTCAATGCCCCCCCCCCCCCGTTCCCCATCACGCTGCGCCTGTTCAGAGAGGGGATGAAAGCAACAGAGTTGCTGAGGTGGCCGTTGACCAAAGTGGACACAAAGCTCCAGCAATAGCATCCCTGAATGTGGAGAGTCGTGGCTGTCCTCTTGCTGCCTGGCTCAGCCCTCTGTTTAGCCCTGCCTGCCCCATGCTCACCCCTGCTCTCTGGGACCCACCCTTCAGGGCTTGCTGGAGAGCTACGCCTGGGCAGCACCTTCCCACGCCTGGGCTGGCTGTCCCCTGCTCTGGCTCCCCCAGCACACAGCCCACCAAATCACTGGTGGCCATCCACTTGTCCCTACAGGACACTGAGCCCTGAGATCGGGGACCTCGCATCTAGCACAGAGTCCAGCATGCTGGAGATGCCTGGTAAATACTCCTGAATGTAGTGGATTCAGGACACAAAGTCCTGGAACTCACGACTTGAGAGAGTCTTCCCAATTCCCGGTGCTTCAGTCAACTGGTGAAAATCCTGAGGCCAATCCACTCTGTTCCATAAGTTTCAACAAAAATTGATGGAACTGTGGAGTGTGCACTCTACCACGAAGGGAAGATGTCTCTCAGACAGACCAGAAGTCATTTCGGCATTCAATTAAGAGGACCAGAAGTTTCCCTGACCCCATCCTGTGCTGCCCAAACCAACACCTCCAACGCATGCCCGAGCCGGGCACTGCTGCTTCCCTTCATTCACCACTCAGCACACGGGTACTGCAGAGTGACAGAGTGCTGAGAGGTGCGTGCCAGGTGCCGGGAAGCCCCACCAGAGGAAGTCCTCGGCCAATGACAGAACTTGGAGCAAGCAACTGACGTGGGTTCAGGATCAGCACACGGGGTGGGCGGCCGACCTGGCGAAGGGTACAGTGTGTGAGTGCAGAGAACCGGCCCACACCAGACCTCCGTCAGGTGGGGTGCGCCTGCAGGGCCCGGGAAGCCAGTTCAGGTGGGGTGCACCTGCAGGGCCTCAGGAAGCCAGTTCAGGTGGGGTGCGCCTGCAGGGCCCGGGAAGCCAGTTCAGGTGGGGTGCACCTGCAGGGCCTCAGGAAGCCAGTTCAGGTGGGGTGCGCCTGCAGGGCCCGGGAAGCCAGTTCAGGTGGGGTGCACCTGCAGGGCCTCAGGAAGCCAGCCCAAGCAGGCTGGGAGCCCATGGTCCTTTGTGTTCATGTGAACAGCTGGCAGTGGAGACCTGGGATGGGGGCCCTACCCTGCGCCCTGATTATTGCCCAGTGAGGTGAGAGTTTTGGACAAAGCCCAAACCAAGGGTCCGTCCAGCTCGGTCACTTGGTGCTTCAAGTGGCAAAACTTGGGAGATGGGCCAGGCACAAGAGTCTTACCTTAAAATGCCACGGGTACAACTGTAGAGTCCTTGCAGCATCCTAAGGAACAAGGGTCACCCAGTGACTGTGACCCCCCTCAAGGTCAACCACAACAAACGAAGGCCCCTCCCTCAGTTCTCAGGCCACTGTGGCCTTGCTCCAAAAGTGCGGGTCTCCCCAGAAGCCTCCCAAGTTGAGACCTGATTCTTTGAGGCCTGGCTGTGGGGAGCGTGTCTGAGCCCCGGATCGGTATCGCTACTTGCTGGACGAAAGGCGGAGAGAGCAGAGTCGTCTCTTCCGCCTGGGCTGGGATCTTCAGGCTTGGGGCCGTGTTCACAGTCATTCTGTAAAGGATGGGACAGGATCTCCTGGGTGCTCAGGAGAGTCCCAAGGCAAGGAAACGCAGGGGAGCCCTGAGAGGGGCAGGAGGGGCCGCAGGCCGGGACCCCAGCGGCTCCCCTGAGGGTCTGCAGTGGTTCTCAGTTTGGTCTTGAGGCCACTTTTGGATTTTAAGGAAACCGTGAGGATTTGCTGTCATCCCCACCTGCTGCTGGAGCCACACCATTCTGTAAGAGCAGTGAGTGGCCTCGGATGGAAGCGCACACTCCCACACCCGAGCCCGTTTCCAGTCACACACACAACGCCTTCCAACGCCTCCATGACCAGGTCGGCATCTGCTGGGCGTGGCAGTAAGGGATTAGAGAACATTGGAGGTTAGGATTTTAATAGCCAAGTTCAGGGTTCCCCCACTGCACTGACCACCCAGGCCACGCCTAGAGCAGGGTGAGTGAGAACAGTCCCTCACCTCAGCCATTCTCTCCTTGACCGAGTGTGTGGCCTCTCACTCACACAAGGGCCTACGGGGCTCTATAGCAAGAGGGGGGTCACCAGCTCAGGGCCCACTCTGGGCCAGGCCGCCACATACACACCCAGCAGCCTCCACCCAGGACTCATGGCTGTACACAACACAGCTGCTGGACTTCAGAGGCCACGGCCATCTCTGAGAACACTTCACCTTGGCTTCTGCTGGGGATGAAGCTCCAGATTCATTTCTAGCTCAGAGCTGGAAGAAACCTGCATTTCTTCATCAGGCAGTGCCTTCCCAGGGCTGCTGTTCTGTCCGACCTCTTGACCGTCTCCTCCCTGGCCTGGCTAGAGTGTCTCTCCCAGGGCTACTTTGTCATTGCTTAGGAGCTGCATTCCCTGGCCCCGGCCACAGGGTGCCAGGGTCCCTAGGCAGGGGCCATGAAAACACTCTCATTACTCTGGCCCCAGAGCCTGGCCAGGGTTGACATAATTGGATCCACTTAATGAAATGGAGCCAATTAACTTCTAGTTTATGGCCAAGTAATCATTTCACCATGTGGTTGGACTGTTTGAGGAGGAGAGTAACGTCGCTTGGATCCCAGGAGCGGGAAAGGTCACCTGCTCGATGCACCCGGGCTCCCCTCCTGGGACACCCTCCCTTCCTCTGCAGCATGGCTGACCTAAAGAAGCCTGGGACACTTGACCATTCCACCCAAGGAATGGCCATCCTCCACATGTTGTCCCAGAAAAGGTGGACGCTTCTCCAAGTCCAGCTCACAAGAGAGGAGCCTGGTGGGTCTCCAGCCCCCCTGGAGGAAGAGGAAAGCCAGTCTGGTGTCTGTTGGATGGTGTGGACCACGGGCTCCTGGAGACCTTGGAGGCAGGAAAGGCCGAGGTGTCTGCCCTCCCCCAACATGCCAGGAACTCCTTCCTAAGAGTCTCGCCCCGCCTGGTAGCAAAATGTATTTGTCCTGTTGGGAGTTTTTGTGGGTAGCCATGTGATCCCTAGAGGCATGAAATCCAGCAGTGCTCCGGAGTCGTCCCTGATAGTGACATCTCACAGCATTAAGATTTGGGCCCCAAGCCCCCAGGCTGATACCCTTCCAATCCTGCAAGAGACAATGCAGTCACTGGGCCCTTCTCCCAGAAATGTCACCTTCCTCCTCTCTGCAGAACAACAAGGCAGCTGGCCAGGTGCCCGCCTCCAAGGTGCTCCTGATTGTGGCCCTTGCCAAGTACTGCCCGTCGTTCACATAAAAGCATGGCCAGGGATCAGCCGTTCCAGGTGGGGGAGCAGGGGGCAGGGCGAGGTCTTCTCAGGAAGACAGGAGGTGGGTGGAGACGGGCTCCCTGGCAGCTCTAATGTAGGGCAGCTGAAGAAAGTGCCACCTACAGGAGAGGATGGCTGAGCTGCAGGCACCATGGAGGGTGAAAATGCAGGGCAGGCTGCAGGGAGGAGGTTCCACGGTGGAGGCTGTTGGGTGACTGGGGTGGGACAGGGAAGCGAAGATGGAGGAGTCGCCAACCAGGTACAGAGCGCCAACAAAGAGCCGTTTCCGCAACGATCCAGTGGGGATCAGAAGGGAAGAAATCCAGGAGATGCAATTCACAGCCTTTGTGATTGAATGAAGGGGGCGAGCTGGACGGCAGACACGTCTCTGGCTCCGGCAGCTGAGAAAATGGGGGCAGTACCTCCAGCGACGGCCAAGTCCAGTTTGGGGGTGTTCATTTGAGATGCAAGTGAGGGTGTCACACAAATGCCTCGGAGACCTTTCTGGACCTGAAAGGACGGCTGGAACAGAGACAGACCCGGAGACCTGGCAGAGCTGGCCACACAGTGAGATGAAGTTCAGAGGCAAAGGGGCTCGCCCACCCACGTGGTACGGAGTCCAGGACCAGACCCAGAAGCCATGGGACATGGGCACAGAAGAGGTGCATGCTGGGAAGAATGGCTGGATCAGCCAGCAGGTCAGCACGGCAGGTGGCTAACATGGGTCTTCTCTGCTGGGCTGTCCTGAGGGAATAGAGGAGGACACCTGCTTTTGCCCTGTCCTCTGTGCCCACTGCCACTCACAGTGCCTGGGACACAGTAGTTATTCCACCAATGTTTATAGTTGAACAAGAGGAGAAAAGGAAGTATGGGGTTGCCGTGGGTGAGGGACCTTGGGAAACACGGAGCAAGGGCTTGGGTCTGGTTGGCCATTCCTCCCTCACGACCTCACCCATGGGCACTCACACAAAGGGGCCCTGATGCTGCGGCTGGGCTCTGCTTCCAGGGAAGAGAAGCGTGAGCCCTGACTGCCCCCTCGGACACTGGCTCCTGGGCAGGGCCTGAGCCGGGAGCCGCCGTGGGAGCAGAGGAATCACGTGGGTTCAGCCCACCCACAGCAGAGCTGGTGCCCTGGGAGCCACAGAGTCGTGGAGCCCATCAGCCTGAGGTACAGCCCACGCCCCAGTTGCCTGCGTGGTCCTCTTTCTGTTCCAGGATGACACTTCCGATTAAGAATGCAAATTCCCACCGGCAAAGTTTACCTTTTCATTATCTTGTATCCATGACTTACACCTTGATATGAACAAGGAGCCCAAGAACAGAGAGAGACCAGGAAGGCACTGGGTTTCTTAGGGCAGGAAGTGAAGGGCGCAGGAGAAGCAGCAAAAGACACGGGAGCAGGCACAGCCTTTGCCCGCGGGTATGCCTCAGGATTTGGGTAGAAAAATCTACTTGAGAATGTGTGGATGTTGGACACAGAGCCCCAACTGTCTGGTGTCTTACCACCCAGCCCTGCTGTAAAGGCCCGTGCCCGGTGCCGTGGATCAGGATGTCCCGCATAGTTTAGGATCCTGCTTGCATTTTTCTGACCTCTAAACAGTAATTGAATCCCCAGATACTTAGTCGAATCTGACCACACACGGTGAAATTATTTCTTAGTCATAAACTGAAAAGTTAATTGGCTTCATTTCTTTAAATAGATTCAATTATTTAAGCAACAATGAATCTTCTAGAGGTACTTACAAGCCAGGGATGCCTGCAGAAGATGAAGGTTGAAATCTAGCTACCCAAAGGTCTTTGCAAACTGCCACCAGGGGCGGGCAGATAGGGAAGGGATTTATTTGTGCTTATAAAATATAAAAACTGCCCTCAGTTGCATGATTAGATTGGATGCCACCAGCTTATTAAGAATTAATGCAGCCCAGAAATGGTGCCGTATCTACGAGGGAGCTGGGTGTTATTGAGAGTAGCGGGAGCTCCTGAGTAGGAGCCCCGGGGCACAGACCACCAGGTCCTCGGCCTCCCACAGAAGGTGGCAAAGCAGCACCGGGCTGCCTTTGCTTCGGCTTGCTGCTCCCTGTCTCTCCTCCCCTTCCTCGGGGCTCGGTCTGGGCTCTAAGTGAAGGGCTCACAGAGGAAGCGGTCATTATGGATCCATCCCAGCACACGGCTGCCCTGCGTGCTGTGGACATCCGGGGCTTGGTTCAAATACCCCTTCCCGCTCTGTCCTTTCTGCCCTACATCTGTGGCCCTGACTCTGCAGGTTCATCAATCCCAGAATAGTGTCTGTAATTAGCAGAGGATCTGAGCCTCCGGCCCTCCCTGTTGCCTTAGTAAGAGTTGCTTCCGTGTCCTGCCCCCGCGGCGGACACACGACGCCTGGCGCTCCTCTCCCATGCCTGGGTTACCTTCTGAAACAACTCTCCTAGAGGCAGAGTTGAATCATTAACCTCAACCCAGAATTTCACTGAAGCAAAGCGATTTGAAACTGTGGGGTTAATTAGGAGCCAACATCTGTCCTTTCCTAAAACAAATGAACACAAGAGACAAGATCAAGAGGCTGATGGCTGCTGCCCACTGGGCACTCTGGTGGGGAGAGGGACGTGAGGCTCGCAGGTGGCCTTGTTCTTTCTAGGATCAGGAGAAGGGAGACAGGGGGCCCAGCACTGGGTTCAGCAAAGACTCCATCAGGACAAGGGAGAACACTAGGAACCGACTGGGGGCAGAGCGTCTTCTATGCCCAGAGAGGATGCCAGAGCTCAATACCCTGAGAGTGCAGAGGAGGTAACTCCTGGGACAGGCCGGTTCTTTCTCCCGGCCCAGGGCTGGCTGCAGGGAAGAGTGGGGGCTCAAGCCTGCACACTGGAAGCCCTCTGGACAAAGGACAAGGCGCCCACCTTCCCTTCTCACCCTAAATGCTGTGAACCATCTCTGGATGCCAGAGTCATTTCCAGCATTCAGCATGTCAAGGGCGCGAACACAGGAGAGGTACCAGGTGACATTCTGTGGTAGGGCACCTCACGATTCCTGATGAGCTAAGGTGACAGGAAAACCATCCCATCAACACCGCTTTCCCAGCAGTGGCGCTGCCCTCAGGATGGACCTGCTACCTCTGCCACATGCGTCTTCCTTTGGCCTTGCCTGTCGGGGGCGCCCGCCCCACACATTCCGGACGGCGCTGGCGGCTTGCCACCTCTGGAACATGCAGAAGATCACTTGAAGTTAAAAGAGCAAAAACTAGTGTAAATATGGAATTAATTATATCTCTCCACTTAAGTCTTTTCAGAATTAACTTATGAAATGTTTGCCAGTTGAATTATTAGCATGTAACTCTGACGATAATGAGTCCGTTTAAGGTTATTTAATTACCAGCAGAGTCGCAGTGCTTACCTGGAGGTCTCGCTCGTCTCTGTTCTCAGGTGCGATAAGTCACTGAGGGCTTTCCCTCCAGCACCACCGACGCTTCAGATGACAGTTTTCACCTGAAACAAGAGTGCATTTGACAATCGGGTGTGCTGGCTTGAGTCACGGGCATCATAGGCTGCACTGATGGAGAAGTCGCTAACGAGGGCTGACTGACCCCATCCCTGGGTGCCGTGCAGCCTTGCAGGACCGGATCACGCCTGGGAAACTCAGCCCCTGGCTCCCACCCATGCAAACAACCAGGGTGGGATTCTCGGGGTCACTGCTCAGCACTGAGCACCCCTCCAGCTTTGTCCGGACGAGTTCTACGTTCTGCAGCAAACCCCACCAGGGCTACAGCAGGGTGCCGGAACCCAGACCGTCACACTGTCATCAAATGACTTCACGTCAAACATGGCAGCAGCCCTAGTCCGCTGGCCCCTTGGACAGCACGTCTTTTCCCACTGATTCTCAGAAGCCAGCGTTTACCTAGCAAAAGAGCCAGCAGAACCCTGGCATTGTGATGGCAACTGGGAGAAACACAGGGGCTCTGGGGGCCTTCAGCTTCTGGAAGGCAACAGCCACATGAGGCAGAGGGGGACTGGACTGACCAGAGGGAAGGCACAGGTCTGAAGAATCTTGCTGGCCATCCCGCATGTGTCCAGCGAGGGCACGGAAGACCAGAGGTAGTAGAGGCAACAGCCAGCCGTATGCATCCAGAGAAAGCCGTCCTCATCCCATGACCCGTTACAGTGGCACAGAAAGGGCTCCAGGGCCCAGAAGGGAGGGCATCTGTCCAGCCAGAGGGTGGCATTCTAGAGAAAAAGTTGTATTCAGAGTTCAGGCTGCAGTTCCAGTTCCAGCAAAGCGCATGGGCAGCAGAGTGCTCTCAACCCTGGGCGGTCACCCTCAGATGACTGGTGTGGGCTGGCCCTTCAGTTGCCTCTGGACATTGCCATTGGATAAAGATGTGAGAACACACAGCCCAGCTGGTTCTGACCTTCCAAGATGATCTCAGAGGACCTCTGGCCCTGTCCCTCTTCTGGTAGCCAATCTAGGCTGTGCAGTGACTACTCCACCCCCAGGCAGGCTTTCTGACTATCCCAGAAGTGAGGTGGCCATGGAGCCTCTCAGTACGTGCAGGACTCTGTGTAAGCAAACGCGGGTGTAGGTGACACCAGAGCTCTCAGAACGCTGGCTGGGCTCAAAAGAGTGGATCAGGCTCCATTCTATGTCCTCCTTCCTCTTTCCTGCCCCAGCTACAGCCAACCCTGGGTCTCACAGAGACATCCGGTTCTCCAGGATTCCCCGCACCATGGCAGAGGCAAGGGCCAGAGCAGCAGCCAGGCCATGGACGCTGCCTGGGGCTCTGCCAGATAGAACACTACCTACTACTACCTTCCCCTGTCTCCATTTCCACCAGGCTCCTAGAGAGGCTCCCAGCCAGCCAAGACAAGAGGAGCAGACACAGAGCTCTCCAACAGGAAGGCTGTACGTAACAACCACAATAATAAGGAGAACTACAGCCTCACGTCCTCGAGAGACAGGTTGTGGGGTTCTCAGATCTAGTGCAAAATGCTGAGATTTGAAATGCAGCTAATTTTTCTTAAGATGGTGGACAGCTCTTCATGCTCAGAAACAAGGAAGCTAATTTCATGCTTCAGGGAATTGGTGGACCATCTGTGGGGTTGGGAAGAGGCTCCTTCCTTGGATGGGCACGGCTCATGCAGGGGATAGACGTGAGGAGTTGCAAACTCAGAATCTCCAGAGACCCCAGCGTGGCCAGATGCAGAACCTGGGATCATGGGGACGCAGGGTAACGTCAACGTTGAAACGCAATGCAGCCATGCGGGGGGTGGGGGATGGTGGCTTTAATGCCCCTCCCCTTTTTATGTTTAATAGCAGGTCCCTTTTGCAATATTCTCTCTGTTCCTCCCGCCCGTCCCACTCGCCTGTGTCTTCCCTGGCTCGCTGTAATTTTCAGTTTAATTAGTGCAGTTCTGTGAGATGGCAACAGGTCCTGGTTTATCTTCCCGGCTAATACTGCTAATTGTTTATCCTGCCTTCCGTAATATCTCATTAACTCCATAGGCCATCATTTCCACATCATCTACGGAATTAATTTTCTGCAAATCTAGAGATGTTGGTGCTCGTGAACGTTTTCCTTCGGAAACAAAACCAAACCAAACAGATTTAAAAAAAAAAAAAAAAAGTCACCTGGCAGAGACGCAGACGCCCGTCACCGTCTCGTGCTGTGGTGTCCCTTAAGGAAATAACATCGGAAAGTGATCGTCTCTTTAATTTTTTTTAAAAACCCACCTAAGCTGTTCATCATTTTTATAATAGCCATTATCCATAAGGCATTTATGGCTGTGCAGATAAAAGACAAGACGCACATGCAAAATATTTGGAGGCGACGCAACCGGGGCCCTTCAATTATTCGCTTTAATATAATGAAGTGTCGTCAGCGACTTTTATGGCATCTGACTGATTTCTCAGAATGTTAATAGCCACCCCACCTCCTCCCTCGGAGGACTGGAAATGCAGAAAACACGGTGCAAGATTCAACTGCAGCCTGGCCACCATCGCCCCAGCCAAGGGCTGAGCGTCAGCTCTGCCCCTTCCACGCCCACCTGCCCCTCTTTGAACAAAGATGCAAAGTGCCTTCCAGACACTCCCCTCCCCTGCCCAGAGCTGGCCTTGTGTGCCCCATCATGTCCCATTACCCCCTGTCTGCACGCCTCACTGGCCTGCACCAGGTGAATTGGCCACTGCCCTTTCCTGGGTGGCAGACAGCCAGAAATGACCTCCACTCTTGGTCCCAAGTCCAGGAACATCCCTACAGAGGAGTGCACGGGGCCACAGGGCCTGCTTCCTGGGCCGCCTGCCCCACCTCCACTCTTTCTGCAGCATATCATGGCTGAGGCTTCTGCTCTGCCCCACCCCAGGGGCCAGGCTCAGTCTCTGCTCTTTGGAAGGACGTGTGGGCTTCTCCACAGCCTGACTGCCCACCAGGAATGTGCTTCTGGGTGGCCGCTGGGCAGTTCCTGCAGCGCAGGAGGCTGCTGCCTGTTATCCACTAACTGCATCAGGCAGGGACATAATCACCAGCCCACACAAGCTCAAGCTGCAGACAGCAGGAGACTGGAACAGGCTGTCCTCAACTGTGTCCATGTCAGAGCAGGGTCCAGAAGATTGCTCATGGTGCCTTGCTTTGAGTGGGAGGGCCTGCCAAGCAGGGGTCCCCAAAGAGGAGAGAAAGGACTCCAGGACAGATAACAGGCTCCAACTTCCCTAGATGGCCATTTCCCACCCCGCATGGTTGCAGGGATGGTGTCCACACCCTGACAGGTGACAGGAGGGACGCAGAGGACTGAGTCCTGCTTCTCTTCCTGCCCAGCACCCAGGCCCCCTCGATCTTCCACCCTTGGCAGAGTTCCAGACCCTTCACCAATGCAGGGAAGGCAGGGACAGGAAGCACACCTGCCTGCTCAGGTGTGCAAGACTCGGTGGCTGACGTCACCACTGCACCCGTTCCAGAGGTGGGAAATCCCAAGTGGCCAGGAACTGGCAAGTGTCTCCCACACACACTGGAGACTGAGACATCCACAGAGCGGCATTTGGTGACCCATGGGGCCTGGCCAGGAAAATGGCTTGATAGAGCCACATTTGGTCTTCCATGCTTTACTGTCTTAGGAAACAGCGATTCCATTCGATGGCATTTTCAAGCAGGGACTGTGGTCCAGAAAAGCTCCATACTGAGTGCTCTCAGATAAAAGTGGCAGGAATCCAACTCGAGATAGCTAAAGCTAAACATGGACGCTCGCTCCTGAGGCTGGGAAGCGCGCGGGTGGAGCTGGCCATGGGCGCACACAGCCGCTGGGTGGCCAGGCTTTCTTCTAAATGCTCCTTAGCCTGTTCCCAGCCACCTCTCTGAGGATCATAGCTCTGGTTCACTTAGACTTGCAGATGTAGTTTCCCATGGTGATGAATTTGTCTGTTTTCTGTGGTTGGATATTTTATTCCATCTGATTTCTTTTCTGTTGCAAGAAAAATGCGCAGCGCCTTTTACCTGCCTCCTCTGAAGGTGCAGGCACGATTCTCGGGCTGCCTGGCTGGAGCAGAAGTGCTGGTCACAGGCCGTGCTCCTGCAGCCTCACTGGGACAGTCACATGGTCCCGTGGGTGCCAGAGCAGCCCCCTGGCCACGTGTGTGAGTGTCCCTGGGTTACCTCGGTTTCCTGTGTTTCATATTAGGTGTTTGCTGGGTTTTGTTTTCTTTTTACACATGGCCATGTATTCGTTTTGTCCATTTTCTTCTTCTGTTGATGCAGCACCTTTATGTAACCCTCTTCTGTGACTGGCATCTTGTTTGAGTAGGTTCCCTCCAGGACCTGGAAGTTCGGACCCCACTGTGGCGGAGCTGGGCAGTGGGGGAACCTGATGCTGGGACGTGGTGGGAGGTGGCAAGACTGGCTCCTCCCTGCTCTTTGGCTTTCTATGTGATGATGGGATCCCCTCCTTTCACTCCCACCCTCCCATTATGGTGCCATCTGCCATGCGGTCCTCACCAGAGCCAAGCTGTGCCCTCAAACCTCTAGAACTGTGAGCATGATGAACCTCTTTTCTTTCTTTCTTTTTTGGTACCAGGGATTGAACTCAGGGGCACTTGACCACTAAGCTGCATCCCTAACTCTGTTTTGTGTTTTATGTAGAGACAGGGTCTCACTGAGTTGCTTAGCACCTCGCCGCTGCTGAGGCTGGCTTTGAACTCGTGATCCTCCTGTCTCAGCCTCCCTAACTGCGGGGATTACAGGCTTGCGCCACCGTGCCCAGTTACCTCTTTTCCTTATACAGTTCACAGCTTCAGTTATTCCATCATAGTAACAGAAAGTGAGCCAATACTGAATTTGAAATACTGATCCTTTATTGTTACCTCTGCTACAAATATCTTTTTTCAGTGTGTGGAATATACATCCACACACCAGTGATACACATATTCACCCTTTCAAGGCACTCAGTTCAGCAGCACCTAGCACTTCACAGGAGCTCAACCTTCACCACCACCTAACTCCAGGACCTTTCATCACCCCAGGATTAAGCCTCACACCCATTAGCAGCCATTCCCCATCCTCCCTCTCTGGGACCTGCAAGTCTCTGAACTTCCCGCTGCAGTGTTTGTGCGGGACACCTCATGTGAGTTGAATCATGCTGTGGGTGGCTCCCTGGCTCCCCTTCACTGATTAGGCATTTTCAAGAATCATCTCTGTCATAGCCTGTATCCAGACTCCACTCCTTTCGGTGGTGGCAATAAAACCATCTGTTATGTGGACACATCCCCTTTTGTCCATTTGTGAGCGTATAGCTGTTGGGTCCATCTTGCTCTTCAGCTTCTAAAACGACACTGTTTTGCACATCCGCACACTTTCACGTCAACATCAGTCTCCACTTCTCTTGGGCATGTGCCCTGGAATCCATGGGAGTATTCGTTTTGTATTGCTTCTGGAACAAACGATCACAAATTGAGAGGTGTCAACAACACAAATTCATTAGTCTACAGCTGTGGAGATCAGAAGTCCCAATTCAGTCCCACTGGACTGGAGCAAAGGTGCAGACCAGCTGCGCTCCTTCCAGAGGCTCTGGGGAGAATCAGCTCCTTGCCTTCCCCGCTCGGGGCCGCCATGTTCCTTGGCATGAGGCTGCTTCCTCATCCTTGGGGCCAGCGGTGGGTTATCTCCCTTCCTCTCTGACCTCTGCATCCCTTGTCAGTTCTCCCTGAACTTGATCTTCTTCTGTGGTTAACCAACCACGCCTGCTGTCCCTTTGCATACTCACAGGTGGTAAGAACCCAAGTGGGGGCGTCTAGAGGGGCCACTGCACAGCCTGCTGTGCTGCTCACCAGCTAAGCCTATGCTTTGCTCTTGAAGAGTGGAAGACTGTTTCCAACACGGTTGCACAATTGCACATCACTGCCCGTGGAGAATGAAGGGTGCAGTTTCTCCACAGCCTTGCCCACGGGTATAAGTGTGTGCCCTGTGATTTGGTTTGACTGGTCAATAGCCATCCTGGTGGGCAGGAGGTGGCATCTCACAGGCCTCATTCCTCTAAACACTAGTTATACGGAGCACTTCTTCATGTATTATTGGCCATTTCCATTTCTTCTTTGAGAAAATGTCATTTAAACTCTTCTTCTATTTTTTTATTGGTCATCTACCTTTTTATTGTTCAGCCTTAAGAGTTATTTACATATGCTGGATACTAGACCTTATCATATTTATGATTTGAGAAGTTTCGTTTTTCTCTAATCTCTGAGCATCTGTTCACAGGATTGTGTCCTTGGAAGCACAGAAGCTTTTAACTTTGATGAGGCCCAATTCTTTAATCTTGTTGCTCCTACTTTTGGTCTCCTAAGGAAATTGCCTACTCCAGGATTTCTACTTACATTGTCCTCTTAGAGTTTGATGGTTGCATTTGTTTGCATCTGTGTACCATTTGAGTTAACTTCATAGCTGGCATGGGTTAGACATCCAACTTCATTCTTTGGTATGTGGGTTTCCAGTTGTGCCAGCACTATTTCTTAAAAAGAGTATTATGTCCCCAACTGAATTGCCCTGTCATGCTTGCTGAGTATCAGTTCACTGTAAATGTGTGGGTTTATCTAACTCTCAGTACTGTTCAGTTCCTCTACATGTCTATCAGAATGCCAGTACCTCATAATGTTAATTCTCATAGTTTTGTGCTTAGTTTTGAAATCAGTAAGTTTTGTAATAAGTTTAGAAATTCTTCTAGATTATTGTTACTATCCTAGGTTCCTTGCATTTCCATATGAATTTTAGTATATTTTAGTATTATCTTGTCAATCTGGGCCAAGAAAGAAAGAAAGAAAGAGAGAAAAAGAGAGAGAGAGAAAGAAAGAAAGAAAGAAAGAAAGAAAGAAAGAAAGAAAGAAAGAAAGAAAGAAAGAAAGAAAGAAAGAAAGAAAGAAAGAAAGAAAGCCACCTACCATTTTGTTAGGGATTTGGGGATTTCATTGAATCTGCAAATCAAGTTAGGGAATTTGCCAGTTACCATCTTAACCATGGGAGTCTTCCTACCACGAACATGGGATAGATACCTGTGTGTTTAGGTCTTTATTTTCTTTCAGAGGTGTTTATACATTTCAATGTACAACACTTCCACTTATTTTGTTAGATTTACTCCTAAGTCATTTCTTCTTTTTATGTTACTGGAAATGTAATTATTTTATTAGTTTCATTTTTAATTGTTTGTTGCTAATGTACATAAATAGAATTGATTTTTGTATATTGATCTTATATCCTGCCACACTGCTAAACTCACCCATTAGCTGTCATCATTTTTTGTGAACCCCTTAGGATATTCTATTAGGATTGTATTATCTGCAAACAGGGATAATTTATTTCTTCCTTTCCAGGGTGAATGCTTTATATTTCTTTTTCCTGACAAATTGCCCTGACTTTTGGTTCCCTTTGCATTGCCAAACAGCATCTACTGATTACAATTTTTTTTTGTAATTTAATACAGTTAAACTTAGCAAGTATCATGTCTTCTGTGGTTTTACCTTTTTAACCTTCTTTAAGAAATATATTCCTGTTCTGAAATTTTGATAATAGTCCCATAATTTTTCTGCAGTGAAATTATTTTGCTTTTCTCATTTAGATTGTTATATGACTGGAACTGAATATTAGGTATGTCATGAGATAATGAGATAGGGACCTAATTTTGTTTTATTTCCCATGTGTGTAATCAATGGTTCCAGAACCATTTATTGATTGTTTATTGTTTTACCACTGGTCTACAATAACACCTTTCTCATATTTTAATTTCTCTGGCAGGCATGGATCTGCTGGGAGGCGTGTACAATTCATTTGTATGTTACTGATGCCTTGTCTATTACAATACCTATATGACCTTGTAATGTGCTCTGATACTTGACATATGATACTTGACAGCACATTCCACATCATCTCTTAAACTTACTCAAAACCATCTTGTCCATCTTTCTCCTTTTCCTCTTACATTTAAATTATAGTTTAACTCATCAATTTTCTATTTTTAAAGGGCAAGAATTTTGTGACATTACAGATGAATTTGAAAATAGGTTTGTTTTTGGAAAACATGACACATTAATCATGTTTCCTATAGTATTTTTAAAAGAATATTTTTGTAATTTTCTCTAGAAAGTTCCTGAACAGCTTCTATTAGAAATATTCCTGTTTGTAATCTTTTTCTTTCCATCTTGCAAAAGCAGCAAAAGTATAAATTATGTTTTTTTTTTTCATTGCTGATATACAAAATTGAAGCTTTTGTTCTACAGTGTTTTTATGGCTGTTCATCTGTTCTTGAAATGTGTGAAGAGTGCTCCTGTATGCCAGGCACAACTCAGAGACCAAGACTGCACAAAGGTCCAAAGCAGACTTGGTCCTGCACCTTCTGGAGCTGATGTTCTCCTGGCAAGAGTGGAAAATAAACAAATAAATGTACCAGGTGTAAATATATGTGGTGACCACTATGGAGAAAACTAAGCTGGCTATGGGTGGGAAGGATGGATAGGTAGTTAAATAGACAACACTGTAAGGTAAAATAAGTGTTACACTGTTTTCACAAATTACATTCTTGGCAGTAGTGCTGTTTTTCTGAAGTGTTCATGTGTCCATGGTGAGATAAAGGGAACAGGCAAGTATGTTGGTATATACGGGGAAGAGTAAGATGTCCACGTAAGACTGATGATGTTTAGTAAATACTGAATAGCTCTTACTTCACATTTAAAATATACACATAGATTCTTGTGGTTCAGATCCAGAATGTTCCTTAAAGGCCCCTGTGTGAAGGCTTGGCCCCGTGCAGCAGTGTCCAGAGGTGCAGAGCAGGGGGAGTGACTGGATCACGAGGGTTCTGACCTCAAGATCACCAGGGCATCAGTCCTCTGATGGATTAATAATCTGAGTGGACTGTTGGGAGGAAGTGTCACTGTAGGAGATGGGTCCTAGTTGGAGGAAGTGGGCCACTGGAGGCATGGCCTTGGTGACAATATCTTGTCCCCTGCTCCCTTCCCCCCATCTCATCTCTCGCACCCACCGTCCCCGTCTTCTCTCTCTTGGCTGCCACAGGATGAGCAGCTCCCTCCACCAGGCCCTTCTGCCAGGATGCTCTGCCTCATCTGAGGCCCAAGGCAATGGAGCCACCAGCCGTGGACTGAATCTGTGAAGCATGAGCCGAAAGAAATCTTTCCTCCTCAGAGTTGTTTCTCTAAGGTATTTGTCACAGATGAAAAGCTGACTAACACATAAACTAGATGTACTCTCATTTAAAATGTTTCCTAAATATCCGTAATTCTATGCTGTTCCCTAAAAGGAACAGGAAATAATGATCACTCCCAATGAACACTCAGATGGTGGTTCCTAAGTATCTTTAGAGGAAGGCCCTTCCACAAACAGCTGATTTCAAATGTGAGACAGAGAATTAACAAGACATTCCCACATCCCCTGTGATACCAGAATAAAAGGAAGCTGCTGAAGGCTACAGGAATCACATAATCATCATCATCATCATCATCATCATCGTCATCATCAAACCTCAAGAGATAACCTAAAGAGCTTTCCGTTGATCAAAGACAGAACCATGCAATCACTAAGAATAAAAGAGGGTGATCCACTGAAGCACAAAAGATGTTTGAGCTTGTGAGTCCACGGTGACATTAAAACAAACATGTCTAAAACTTCTTGCTGGGACTGGAGTTGGGGCTCAGTGGTAGAGCACTTGCCTAGCATGTGTGAGACACTGGGTTCGATCCTCAGCACCACATATAAATAATAAGTGAATAAAATAAAGATCCACCAACAACTAAAAAAAATATTTAAAAAAAAACAACTCCTTGCCATCTTTGGAAAAGGCTAGGGAACCAAATCATTGTTTGAAAATGCTTAATAAAGAGAAAGAATCATAATCTTTTTACTATAACTTTGATAAAGGGAAGTTTCTTCTTATGCAAATATTTCAGCGAAGAAATAAAGATGGAAGGGAAAAACATGGAATGTTGTTTTAAGTGTCTTCCCATCACTGTGACAAAATAGCCCTAAGAGAAGAAACTTGAAAGGACAAAGATTTATTTGGGTTCATGCTTCCAGAGCTTTCTGTCCGTGGTCAGTTGGCACCAGGCAGAATGTGTTGGCAGAAGTGTTCCTGCTCAGCTCGTGGCTGTGGGGACGCGCAGAGAAAGAGAGGAAAGGGCTGGGTATAAAAACCTACCCTCAAGGCCACGCCCCAATGACCTACATCCTCCAAGTAAGTCCCACCTCCTGAAGTCTCCACAACCTTCCGAGACACATGAAGTTGTGAGTGAATAAATGGATCAATCCATTTCTAAGGCCAGTCACCACCCAAAGCCCCAGCTCTGAACACTGCTGCATGGGGACCCAGCCTTCCACACATGAGGTCTGGGGGACATTTAAGACCCACACCAAAACGAGCATCAGCATGTTCTCAGCCCCTGTGTGAGAGGATAAGGAGCTTCTTGATGATCATTGATTCTTCTGATGTCACAGAGAAAAAGAGGACAGACACTCTGTAGCCAGAAACATATAATGCTACTGATGAAAAGCCAAAAGGGACAAAACTGCACCTGATCCAACTTCCAGGTTGAACTCCCATGTCGCAGGATACATAGAGGGCAGGATTGCTGGGAGACCTCGGATGTTGGCTTGGGAGGCTGAGAACACAGGGTGCATAGAATAAGCCCTCTGCTTCCAATGGAGTGCGAATGAATCTAATCAGCAAGGTAGATTACTGGATAAAGTATTTAAGCCCTTAAACTCCTTCTACCACGGGGGATTCAGGCGTCTGCAAACCCAGAGTGAGAGAGTCTAATGAAGTCTGCTTCTCTGCCAGCAGCAGCGCCCCTGCCTCCCCTGAAGCAAATTTCAGACATCATCTCATCTCTTCTAGAAACACTCTGGCTTGCATCTGCACAGACAAGCCCTGGTTTCTAGAGGTGACCACAATATAGCCATAGGTAAAACTGAACAGTAAGTCCATACTATCGTCAAAAGTCCAGCCATGTTCAAACTGCGCGGGTGTCTCATTTTTCCCCCTTTTTACCATTTGTTTGAATCAGAATCCAAGATCCATGATCTCATGGTTGGTTGGTACGTCTCCAGTGGTGTCTTTCGACCTATAGGTCCCGCCCTCCGTTTCCCCCCATCTCCTGAGTTGTTCTGTTGTGTCCCCCAGTGTGGACTTGGCTTAATTCCTGCATGCTGGGCTTTGACATGTCACTCAGCCTGCTGGGAGCTGTTCTCAGGGTGGCAGTGCCGGGTGGAGGGACCTCATGGGAGGTGCCTTGTTCCTGAGGACCTGCATGGCTGTGTCCTGGGCAAGGGCTGGCAGGACTGGGCTCACTCCTCTGCCCGTCATCGTGCCTTCTGCCAGGTGAGATTGCAGCAGGAAAGCCCTTGCCAGGAAGCCACACCTGCCAGGGCCCTGACCTCGGATCCCAGCTTCTGGAACTGTGGGAAAAACACTTCTGTTCTTTATTAATGACCCTGTCTGCGGCACTCCATGGAGCTCGTGACAGCAGCTCAGTCTAAGATGCACCGCTCTGCTCGTCCCCAGCTGGGCTTCCAGCAGCAAGCCAACGGGAGCAGCATCTTCCACCTCTGCCACTCTGCGGGGAGAAGCGTGCCCGTGAGACAGAAAGCAGGGGGCCCTCCGGGAGCCAGTTCAGAGTGGGGTAGCAGCACTGCTCCCTTCCCCAGAGCAAGCCCTGCATGGACCTCAGTGCAGCCAGGAGTCTGGTTCAACCCCCGAGGCCACATCCAGACCGTCCGTGGCATGGGTGAAGCTGCAGCCACCTTCTCCAGGAGGCTTCCCTACCAGGCAGCTCGTGCATTCCCACGGGACCTCACGCAGTCCTCCCAAACACTTTATGAGGTAAGTCACCTTCAGCCACTTTTTACAGAAGAGGAATCTGAGGCTCAGAGAGGCTCCAACATGCTCTGTGCCCATAACACACTCCAGGACTCCACCTGAGGGTTCCGACTCTCAGGAACATTTTCCTGCTGACAGGTGAAGTCAGAAGCAGGCACCCTTGCTTGGGACGCTGCCTTCAGGATCGCAAATCCGCTGCCATGTACCCTCATCCCCATGTGTCTCCTGCCCCTCTGGCCTCTGATGTGGGCACACACCCGTCACGAGACGCTGCTGCCTCCACACCTGCCCCCTCCCTGGCTGCACCCTGCAGTTGGTCCTGGGTCCTCTGATCAGTTGAGCAGAAGGAAGAGGCAGATATCCCTCATCTGTCTCCAGGCTTCATTGCAAGGGAGGAGTCGGAGACAGCTGGGGTCTGTCTCCAGCCCTGCTCCCTGCGGGGCTAGAGAGTTGGCATTCACAGACCAGACAAAACTTTGCTGGCCAAAGAAGGAACCACTACAATTGTAGCAACTTTTGTGGGCCTCTCCCCCAGTGGGCACGGATGATGGCTGTCTCTGGCGTGCTGGAGTGGAGCGCCACGGGTTTGATTTTTCAGTTAAAGATGGACAGCTCTTAATTTCCTCTAAGCTTCTCAGCATTCTTTCTTACGTTCATTCCACTTTCCAGGTGGGTTTCTGCTGCAGGTGCCCCTGGTATCTTTGTGTTTTGGATGGAGTCTGGGAAGACGGCTGAAGAGTTTGTTTTAGAGAGCCTTCCTAGGGAGGTCTTTGCAACGATGCGGTGATTTTTCCAAGGAGAAGGGCCCCAGAGGTGAGGATGCTGAGGACCCAGCATCCAGGCAGAAACAACGGCCTTTCCCATGGCCGTGCTGAGTTAGCAATAGCAGGCCACGAGTGCAGATATGCACCGAGGTTGGGCTCGTGTGATCAAGGAGCTAAGAACAGCCCCCCAGGTCCTCTACAGGCTGAGCCAGAACAGTGGCGCCATCTAAGCACAAAGGTCCCAGATCTAGGGAGCAGGTTCTGTGACTCTGCTTAAGGCTGGGAGCCTGAGGGGCCCAGGAGGGGATGCAAGGCCTGGAGTCCAAAGCCCAGAAACCCTGGAGTTCTGGAGCGTGTCCTGGATCCTGCAGGGAGAGACCCATTGCCCTCTGTACTCTCTCTGGCCCCAGGCGAACGAGTGGTACCACCCACATTGAGGGCTGGTCTTCCCTGCCAGTCCTGACCCACTTGCTGAGTTACCCCAAAACACCCTCACGGACACCCCAAGTCATGCTTCTCTAGGTTTCTAGGAATTCCTTGATCTGGTCAAGTTGATACCTAAAGTTAACCATCAGGAGGGGCTTCTCTTATTTTAAAAGAGAAAACTCTGGAATGTTCCATTCAGCTAACTCGATTAGAGGCCACGCCTCCATCCTGCAGATGGGGAGGCCAAGGCTGTGAGATCAGCAGCTCTCCAAGGACACCAGCGAGACCTGCTTCTCTCCTGCCCATCTGGTAAGAAGCACAGTGCTGACAGCCCAGTGCGCCAGCCGTGAAGCCCACAGGTGGGATTGGCTCCTCCCACTCACCAGGTCCCCAGAGAGGCCCTGGGCTTGGTTTTCAAACGAGGTGGTAACATGTCATCTGCACGCAGTCCCCAGGAAGACAGCTCTAGGGCTGTGTTCTCCTGAGCTCCAGCCACTGGGAGCCTTAGGGGCCACACTGGGGTTTTCCAGAGTAAAGGAATGAACAGGGTAGCTGTGCGTGAGTGAGTGAGTGAGAGAGTGTGTGTGTGTGTGTGTGTGTTGCTTGCACACGTGGGTTGGGGAGAGAGATTTATGGTAAGAAATTGGCACCTGTGATTGTCAGAAGGGCAAGTCCATAATCTACAGAGCAGGCTGATGGGCTGGGGACCCAGGGAAGAGCCAATGTGGCAGCTGGGATCTGAAGGCCACTTGGGAAGACCTGTCTTCCAAGGCCTTCATCTGATTGGGTGAGGCCCACCCATGTTATGGATGTCTGCCTTACCCAAGCCTACCGATTTGAAGGTTAAACCCACGCGAAACACACCTTCAGAGGTGTGTTGAACTAGTTGTCTGGGCTGAGGCCCAGCCAAGCTGACACACAGAGCTCACGGCCATGAGGAATCCTCCATCCCCAGTGCCAGCCTCAGCCTTCAAAGATGCCCAGTTCCCGGGGTTCAGAGTAGAAGGCCTGAGTGGCCCTGGAGCAGGCTCATACTAGTGACAGAGCTGCCCACCCAACAGGCCAACGGCCAGTCTCAGTCCACCCAGCTCAAGTCAGGAAGCTGGCATCTGTTTGGACTCCGCCCACCACCTGGCTACGAGGCCAGAGCATCACCAGGTCTTTTGGGACCTCTCTGAGCTGAGGCCTGTGGCTAACTTCTGCTTCCAGGTGTCTGTCACCTGCCAGGATGGCCAGAGAGAGGCCCCTGGGGTGGCCAGTCACTCCTCCCCCTCCCCGAGGCATTGATGGGGATGCAGACGCCTTCGGGACGGGGGGCTTGAGGTCTGCCGGGTTCTCCGGGTGTTCCTCTAACACCACCCAATTCCTGCGCCCTCTGTTGTTGGGGCACAGGTCCATAATGAGTTGTGCGCAGGCACTGCCAGGGAGTGTGACCTTTCACCTGGAATTAGCCAAACAGAATGAGGAAGTCAATGCCCTGAGGACAGCACTTTACCAATTTCCCAGTGAAGCTGGTTCTATCTCGACCTTTGGACCCAAGCTGGGCTTCTGCAGCCAGCAAATGTGTGAGCCTGAAGGCGATTTTTAAAAATAGCTCCAGATATGCAGTGGGCTAATAAAAGCATTAGAAGGGCAGGTGGAAGTGGCGGTTTACACTCTGTCACCTGCAGCCCCATCTGGAAAGCACTCCGCAAACACCCATTGCAACTTTTGTTCATAGATCCATAGTAATTGTCCCAGAGCCGCCTGGAGTGTCCTGTCCAGGACTTTAATCCTGCACCTCTCACCTGCCTGCATAGCTCTCCTGAGCACGCCACTCACCAGGGCAGCCCTTGAGAGGAGAGATCAATAGCACAAGCAACTGCTGGGTGATTTCCAAAGCTCCAGGAGCTCAGAGGCTCGCTTGGTCTGCCTTGCTGCTGGGCCGCCGTCCTTTTGGACTCTTCAGGAGCAGCGTCTGCCCACTGCAGAGAAGTTATTCGCGTCTTTCCTAAAAACCTAAGAAGACTGCACAGTGAGGAGCTTGGCAGATGTTTCCTCTGCTCTCTCCTCTGAGCTCTGAGTGTGCCCTTGAGGAGCTAGACACGCAGAGCCTCACAGTCCCCGGCTGCCAGGCTGCCTGCAGAGATGTGACAAGCACACCATCTGAGGGGCGAAGGAGAGACCTGGACCTCTGTCCCTTGTGCAGACCACATGACCCTGGGTTTCCATGGGCATCAGGGCTCCGCCCACCTTTGGTGACCTTGGGTCTGTACATCAGAGCCCACTGTAGAAGCTTGGGGACATGACCGGGCGTGGGGGAGGCTGACCTCCGGCTGCCAAGCCAGCCCCTCTCTCAGCTCACCCGCATGAGCTGCAGGCAGAGGTCTTTCCCCAGCCTGAGGTCTGCTTAGAACTCTTTTCCCTGCATTCTTGCCCGTTTGGCTCCCCTGGTCGTCAGAACCTGGGACCCTCCTTTGTCCAGGAATCCCTTCTGGTCCTCAGGCCTGGCTACATTCATTCAGGGGTTTCTTGGGCCAAGAAATGCTCATGGAAATGAGCATTGGGAAGGGACAGGGGCCAGGCCCAGGGAATGCCAGGCACAGGCACGGTGGGCCAGAATCAGGCGCTGGGCTGGGGCAGTGGTGAGCAGCCTGGACAGCGCCTTCCCATGTTCATGGGGTTCTGCAGAGAGAGAGACCGGAGCAGCACCTGTCACCTGCCACTGCGCCCTCTGATGGGAATGGCCCTCCTCTGTGGGGCAGCTCACGAGGGCTACAGGCCTCCAACACTCCTGAGAATCTCCTCTGCCTCCTTGAGAAAACTGATTCCCTTTCTGTCCTTCTGGAAGTGTCCCCTTGTCCCTGAGAATCTGTCATCCATCACCTTCCTAGCTGCGGATGCCTGGACTGGGCCAGGCAGATGCCTGCTTTATTGCTTGCCTGCAGGTTGCTTTGGTGGGGCCTGGCCAGCCAAGGTGACTTTGGTTGGCAGCAATTTAATCATATTTTTTCAGCTGCTCGATGACCTTGTCTGCTGAAGAAAGGAAGGGGCACCCACCTGTGCTCTGGGCCCATCCCCAGCTCTCCATCCCCATGAGCTTCAGAACCATTTCTTCCAGTCAGAGACAACCTTAGAGAAAACAGCAGGTGCAGCTTCAGGCCACTGGCCTCTCTCTGTCTTTGGGTCATTTCTGCACAATGCCCGAGGCAGACTCGGAGAAGCCCTCCAGCCTGTGCCAACCAGAGCTCCAGCCCTGACCAAGAGAACCAGCCCCAGACGTGGAGGGAGGATCTGAGGCTGTGACACCCACTGGGAGGAGAAGACGCCTGGGACTCCTGGGTGGGCTGCTGAGGAGTGGCCCTAGCCTCTCATGGCCACCCTGGAGAGGAGAGGTCTGCACACTCGGCCCCACACACACGGGGCCCGTGGAGCGAGTGCACACATCCACAGATCACCACATCTATGGGTGCATTTCTGGGCTGACCTCTCACTCAGGAGGGCACAGCTCTGGGCTGAGATGCAAGAGGCGATGATGCCTCCAAGGGCCGCCCAGCGTGGTCAGCAGCCTCCTTGCTCAGATTCTTTTGTGTTGTGTTTGCACAAACAAGCCCTGGGGATGTCTAACAGCACCGTCCTTCTGAACTCCTTCTAACAGCTGCAGCAGCCTGCACGAGGGTTTCACTAACTCTCTAACTTGTGGTCTATGCTGTCCGCCTGTTCTGAGTACAGACGCTCCTTGGCTTAAGGTGGGTGATGTCCCAATAAGCCCCTCAGAGTAGGTCAGAAGTGCCCTGAATCCCTGACCTGCCCAACGCCACAGCTTAGCTACGCTGCACAGCACCCTGTGGGCTCAGCTGCTCCCTGGTGACATCGCAGCTGACTGGGGTCTGTGACGTGATGCCCTGCCCGTCATCCTAGAGGACCGGGCTACACATCACCAGCCAGGGAAAGAGCCAGGTCCATATCTGAAGCCTGGCTTCTGCTGAATGCACTGTGGCTTCCCAGCATCGTAAACATGAAAAATCACAGATGGAAGCATGGTACGTCAGGACCGTCTGTGTCAGCCAGGAGGCCCTGTGGTCCAGCCTGCAGCCAGGTCCAAAACTCTCACTTTTTATACCATTCAACAGTCAAATGCAAGCAGGGTGCCTGGGTGTGATGGGGAAGCCAGGCCTATGGTAACTTGGGAGAGAAGATGCCTGCCCGACTCACACGCTCAGGGTCGCCACTCCAGTGAACTGGCCGTGCCCCTAATATCCACTCTCAAGGTTAGATACCCAGGCCAGGCGGGGCAGGTGGTCTGAGACCCCCACAGAGCCCATTCTTCCTAGAGGTAGGACCATTACATCTGGGCTCCGTCCTCCCTGCTGGGTGTGAGAGGTACATGCCACGGGTAGTCCTTGGAGCAGGTGGCTCCCTTCCCACTGAGCAACAGATCCCAGAAATCTCCCCACTGGGTCCACAGGTAGCTCCCTCACCCACTGGGCGCTGTGGGTGGCTCTGCTGTGGGTGAGCCACAGTTCACCCAGTGCGCCCTGCAAGTGAGCATTCAGGTGTTTCTCCTACTTTGCCAGGTGTAAGCAGTCCTATAATTCGTACATATGTATTTGTAGTTGCCGCAGGGCATCTTCAGGGTGAATTTCCAGAAGCGGGGTCCTGGCTCTGAGCTCCCTGTGGGTGCAACCTTGCTGCGAGTGGCCAGATCCCCACGTGCAAGGCCAGGCAGCTTTGGGAGCTGCTTTGTCTCTGCCCTGGAGCTGGTCCCCGGTGGCAGATTTACAGCTCGAATCTGTGCAGAACTTAACAACTGAATTACATGAAAATTGGAGCAAGTGCCAAAATTTCATGACTGCCTTTCTGAAACCTAGGGGTTTGGCAAGCTTCCAGGTCCTCCGAGGGACGGTAGCGCTCGCAGTGGAATGAGGGACAGCAAGCTTCACTCCACACAACTGCTTCTTTATTCATTGTTTCTAAAAATTCTGTCACTGGTAGGTAAGCAGGAGCCATCAGGAGGCCAGCCTCGGCCCCATCTGCAGGATGAGACCCACCCCACTGGGAGCCTGGAAACCTCCCCCAGAGACAGGGGCAGCCGCATGAAAGCAGAGACCAGGATCCCTCACTTACTTGTGATTAGAACACTCATGATTCTCTTTGCACCATTTGGATTAATACATTGTAGCTACGACCGCCCTTCCCCGGAGCCCGGCCCTGGGTCTGACCCTATGCTGGGCTTACCCCAGTCCTCCCCAGTCTGCTGATCACACTCTGCGCCTCCGCGTGCTCAGAGAGTTGAGGTCCTGCATTGCGTGGAACCTTGGGGTACTGGTCTTTCTGGGACACTGCCATTCCCAGGCCCATCCACGTGGCTTCGAGAGAGCAAGAGGTAGGACTTGACCCTTCCTTAGTGCTGCATGGCATCCGATCCCAGGTGACAAGATCAGCACGTCAGAAACACGCCTGCTTTCCCGTGCTGAGTACAGCGCCACTCAAGTCAGTCGAGACAGGGACCAAGCCCGCCCACACTAACGGCTGCACAGAAGCAAAGCGAGACACACGAACCCCTCGGCTGGGCCCTGCACAGCGACTCTGCGTGGCCGCCTGTAATCAGGAAGGGCGGGGAGCACAGGAAGGCGGGGTTTCTCATTAAAATGCCTCCTCTGATGCTTTGAAGAGCCCGTCAAGCCCCCTGCTGGCAGGCTCCCCCTCTGCTCACCTGCCCACGCACTACGACCTACGTGGCCCTGAAGTCAGCACTGACGCCATCTTGCAGCTGCCCCGGCTACAGTGGAAATGCCCACACATGCCCGTGCCTGCCAGGGTGGCGTGGAGTGATGGCTGCCTCTGGCCCAGCGCCCAGGTGGTAGAGTCCCTCTTACGGTCTGTTTGCCTCCACATTTTTGGATCTTGTGCTTTGGTTTCTGCTGGTGGTTCTGCTGGTGACGACGACTCATGTGCTGAAGTGCCACTCAGGCCCCACCCACCAGGCACCGTGCTGTGACCCACAGAGAGGAGACATGGGTCAGGCAAGCTTCATCCAGGCAGGAGTCAGAGCCGGGAGCTCAGTGCTGTGGAGCTCAGTGTGAGTTAGAGCAGGTCTGAACACAGCGCACAGACCTGGGGTGTACAGACTCGGGGATGAAAATGCTGTGACCCAGGTGGCACACAGCCGATCCACGATTCCTGAGGGAACAGGCGCAGCGCTACCAGCTCAGGGGCCACTGTGACCAGCAGGGTGGACCTCCTGGGGCAGCAGGCATCTACCATAAGATGCAGACTTTGCTCAGTCGTGGCTCCCTGGCCAATTTTTAAGTCCAGCCTGTGGGGCACCTAGCACACGGCCTCCCAGGCTCTTGGGGAAAGGACAGGTCCACACAGGCAAGCTCCCCTTCACCCCAGCCCTGGCCATGCCTCCAGTGGGCCCCAGCACCAGAGGTGGCCTAATCCTTGGGTGGTGGCTGTGTGTGTTGGGCCCAGCACTGATCCCACCTCTGCAGAGCCCTTCTGTCACATCCAGCCATACACCAGAAGAGAACTATGTCCCCTGGTGCCATGGGACCCACTGAGGCCCCATTCAGCTTTAGCAGCGATCGGGAAGGCCTTCTGGATGCCCAGCACTGCATGGAGACAAACAGATAACCAAGAAGGCTCCTGTGCTGAGGGGGAGCAGGGCCTGGGGAGCAGGAGGTAAGTTAGTAATCACAGAAGCACGTGACAGGTGGACAGGCTTGTCTGCCACGGGTGACGACCTCTCTGTAAAGGGCCCACGTTAACATTTCCATCTTTGTTGGTCTGAGGAACTCTGTCAACATTACTCAACCCTGTGGTCACATGAAAGGCCACAGGCACAGGGGTTCCCACAGACTTGGTCCACTTCACAGCTCTTGCCAGAACCTGCACTTGGCCATCGATGGCCCTGCTCTCTAGTTTGCTGCTTCTTTCGCCGAGAGTGGAGGCTCTAAGATGCTTCCGGTGATCACTGGTTGCTCTTGATTCTGGACAACAGGTCAGCACTTGAAAACCAGCCAATTACTCAAGGGTCATGGTGCAGCTGACCCAGCTGAGACCCAGCCCAGCCTCTGCTTCCAGCCCAGAGTGTCTCAGCCAGTGATCTGCCCAGGATCCTGCCTCAGCGGCCTGGGGTGGCCTGGGAGGCTGCCTTCCCAGGGAGCTCCCGGGTGGTACTGATGCTGCTGGCCAGGCCACACCGAGGAGCAGGCCCACGGCCAGGGCTCAACACAACCCAGAGGCCTTGGTGACTGCACCTCTCCTCAGGCCTTTCGGTGCCCACTCTGTCTTTACCATGGCCCAGCCTTAACGCCTGGCCCCAGCCTTGGGGATGTCTATCTAACAGCACCGTCTGTCTGAACGCCCTCTTCGTTTCTCACGGTGTCCCTGTGGCAGGGTGGAGCGTACAAGAGAGTGCCCACTTTGGGATGAGAAGACTGGTCCACACGTGACCCTAGCCTGGGCACACAGGAAATGAATGTGAGCGAGACCCACCACACAGTATGAATGTCTCAGCATGCTCTGCCCTCCCCGAGGCCTGAGAAGAGCCCTCGGAGGCTTAGCCCCTGAAGTGGCTCAGACCCGGAGCCAAGCTTCCTCCTGGCACAGGGAGTTCTCTGGAAGCTGCAGGAGCTCCTTGTCCACATGATCCCAGGAGCCAACCAGGCGGTCTTGTGGGGCAGAGGGGCCAGGAACAGCCTCCGTTGGCAGGGAGGCTTCCTTGCTTCCCCAGCATGGCCAGTTACCCTCACATGCCCAAGAGCCAGGTAAAGACAGGAGCTCATCTCGAATTTCATTGTCTTTTCTGTAAGAACACTGATCCTCAGGTGCAGGACCAGTCAGAATAAACACCTTGCGCAGTGCTTAGAGCCTCCAAGCCTGCGCCAATCCTCTTGAATTTGTCATTGATGCCAGCAGCTGCAGCAGCCTGACTTTCAACCTACAGTGGATGGCATTGGGTGCTCTGCTCTTCCTTCCGACCTCCACCCACCACGACAACACCCACACCCCAACCTGCATGTCCCGAGACTTGCCTGGCCCCCGACAGCTCTTCTGCACAGAGAGCACATTTTCTAGAAGTTGGCAGGAATAGATGGAGACTGGAGGGGGGAGGGCAGAGGGTGGCCTGGGAGGATTGATGCCGTGTCCGTGCATGGAATCCATGTTTCCATCTCAGTGGGAGGCGGTGCACAGGGGGTCACTGATCAGCCTGTCTGAACGTGCCAGGAGATGGAGGAGAGAGAGGAGAATGCAGAGGCAGGTTGAAGGTTCGGCTGCCCCGTTCTGAATTCTTGCTCACCCCTGCAGGTGAAGTCCCTGCAGACCCCTAGCAAGGGCTTTGGGGGATGATCTGTTCACTATTACTGCTCAGCCTGCTGCCAGTCCTCAAGTGACGGCTGATGGACATGTGGTCTTCCGGGCAGGGCCTTGGGGCCAGCAGCTGGCATCACCTGGAAGCTTGCCACAGTGCACATCGCCAGGCCCTGCCCAGGCCTGCTGAGCAGTCACAGGGTGGCTGCTGGGCATGAAGTGGGCCACCTGCTCCGCTGAGCCTGGGTGCACATTCAAGCTCCAAAGCCGCTCTCCAGACTAAGTGAGGAGCCCCTGCCCCTCTGTGCACCTTCCCGAGACAGGTGCACAACCCACGTGAGGGAGCCTCAGTAACGGAGAGGCTGTGAGTCCTGGTTCAGCTGAGACTCACCTTCTCATTATCTGAGAACAAAGGGCGTCAAAGGTAATGAGTCAAGGGAACGAAATTACAAGGGAGCGATTCAAAGGGGAAAGAACTGTTTCTGGATACCTTATTACATTAATTGTCTCTATGCAAATCATTTCCCCTAATTACGAATGAGCCTGTCATTAGAACAGATACACTGAAACACAGGCTGAATGCTCAAGTCAGCTCATGGCTCGACCTGAATGTGATCCGACAAGAACATGCTCTCGTTTGGACCTCAGTAAAATTAAGCCAAACAGCAAGTCACCTCCCAGGATGAGCACCCCAGGACAGAAAGCTTCATTTTTATGGACAAATTGCTGGTCAATCCCCAACACCCATTACCCCCTCCAGCTCTGAATGAATAGCAGCAATGATACCTGGAAAAAAAAAGGAATGGAGAGACCTTCACTAAAGGGCCTCCCAGCTCATTTTCTCATCAGACGGTGGCAGGATCTCAGGAGATGGGAACATGCAAATGCAAGTGTTTCCCTCCCCGGTATTGACTTTGGCTTCTAAAATCAATTTTCTTTATTAGCTGATGAATTTCTTCAAAAGACTAGCTGCGTGGAATCTGGATAAATTATTTAAGCAGTAAATTGTTTCCATTCTAACTGGGAGTAGCAGGGAGATTTAATAGGATATAGCAGAGCTGAGAACTGAGGGCAAGGTCACCCTGGCAGGGAAGAAAGAAGATCCTTCTGGTCCCACAAAGGTGAGGAGCTCTGAGCTCAGAGCCAGGCAGGGCGTCCTAACAGGGCAGCTGCAGGGCTGCTCGTCCTAGAGCCCCATGAGTGTGCTGGCAACCCTGCCCTGGTGGCTTAATCGTGGCCCTACAATCAAGCCTTTAGGACCCATGAGGGCTCTGTGCACTTAAAGGCCAAGTGTCTGCGACAAGGTGTGTTTCTTCATATCCCCATTCCCCTCGTGGGGTCTATTAGTTAAAGTTCTCCAGAGAAACTGACCCACAGTGAGAGGAGAGAAAGAAGTGGATTGTGTTAAGGGATTGGCACTCGTCATTGTGGGAGCTGGTTGTCCAACAGGGAAAGATACACAAAAGAGTTGATGTGCAGCTCTTCAGGATGGCCAAGCAGCAGCGGAATTCCCTCCTCTTTGGAAAACCTCAGATTTTCCCTGAAGGCCTTCAACTGATTGGATGAGGCCCACACACCTTATGGAAGATCCTCCGAGTTACTCCAAGTACACAGATTCAATGGTTCATTTGAAAAACACCTTCACAGCAACATCTAGACTGTTCCTTGAGTGACTGGGAACAATAGCCTCGCCAAATGGATACAGACAATTAGCCATTCTGAGGGGAAGTCAACTGGCGTGATCTGCCAGTGTTCATTCGTCCTTTTTCTGGGAACCCGAGCCACATGGCCCTCAAAGAGCCTACGTCCCCCCAAGCCCAGTTCTTGGAACGGTGTGTTTGGTGCAGACTGAACCCTGGGTTTCAGACATGGCCAGCCGAGTCAGGCTTGACCCATCAGCTCGTTTCTTTTGCACCCCAGCCTCACCCTCTGGTAAGCTATGGGGGTTGGTTTCCAGGTGGAAACACCACCCAAGTTGCCCGTCGCAGCGTCTTGACCCCACGGTTCCACTTACGGCCAGTGCAGTGGGTCCGAGGCTGCACTGGAGTAGTGTCCTGAGATCCTACTCCCGTGATGTTCCGTGAACCATGGGGAGCAGGGCACCTGAGAGGCTGGCGTAGGAGAGAAGAAAACTTCAGAGTCCTCCAGCACCCGGCGAGACCCAGCCCGTACGTCGGGACATTCTACCAGAAGGCAGCGAGTTTGCATGTGAGCTCTGGGGTGGGATGCAGGCTTGTTCACAGCTCCGTCTGCAGTGCTCAGACATGCTCTGACAGCGGGGGCTGAGATCACATGCTGAATAAACCAAGGAGCCCCCTTTCTCGGGTAAGCCAGCTGGGTGCCTGTCACCTATAGACAGATACACGATGTCACAGACCACAAACACCTGGAACAGTGGACCTTGGTGTCTGCCACGACCAGTGGCATCCTTAGACCCACGAGCAGCACCAACTTTCTATCCAGGTCACAGCTTAGATCAATGAAAGACAAGTTGATTGGCAGAAACAAGTCTGAAGTCTTTCCTCCTCTGTAAGTGACACTGATATACTCCTGAAGCTTGTCCTTCCAAAAATCTGCCAATGCTTCAATGCAAATAGGTTGCTAACAAAAGAGCCTCGAGAAAACACTGCTGCTCCCAATAAGGTACCCTTCGCTGGCGCAGCAGGAGTATCGACTCAAAGCCAGCTGATGTTTGGGTTTCGTCAAAAGATTCACAAATGAGTTGAAAGTTCTTCCTACAAATGGGTTTTCAGATTCTTTTGTGTTGTGTTTGCACAAAGAACAAGTTCCCTTGTTTCACATAAACTGCAAAATTCATCAGCAGAAGTTGGCATGAGATGGCTTCAGAGTTGAGTCACAAACCACAACAGTGATAAGGGAAAAAGAGCTGTATGTGTGGTGGGATTGAAGGGGCCACGGGGTGGGGACGGAGGGGCCACGGGGTGGGGACGGAGGGGCATGGGGTGGGGATGGAGGGGCCGTGAGTGGAGGGATCCTCTGGTAAGGAGCCAGCCTCCCCTCTGCTCACATGTGGGTTTCTTGCAATGAACATGCTCAGTGCTAGTTGGGGGCAGCCTAGAGCCCACCTAGGCTGGCTGCTGAGGACTCTCAGAGGAGGTGAGAGTCACCCTCCCTTCCTCTCCCCAGCGGGTCAGCCCACCCTGCCCTCTCTCTGCTCCAGCACCAGGAAACCTTTGGTATCATCATCTATGAAAGCTGTCTTAATAGGAAATGGCGACCTTTCTAAAAATGGCCTGCCGTGGTCATTTGATTGAAATCACCCCCCGGGGAGGCATTATTTGTGAGGGTGAGGGTTGGAGGGAGGCTGAAGTGTCAGGTTTAAATTTAACACTTGTTGGTGATGTCATTTTCACCATGACTTAGAGCCAGTCTGCTCTGAGGCCATCCCTGCTCCAGGTCCTGGCACCCACACCCTCAGGCGAGGGGTGCGGTGTCCAGCCTGCTATCCCTCTAAAGGTGCTTTCCTCCCCAGCTCACTGAAGCGTGCAGGTAAACAGCAAGTCACGGCCTAGGCTGTGCATGGCCACCAAGGCCTGGAGAAGGTTATCAGGCCCAGGCCAGGGAGGCCTGCACACAGCCCACGGGGCCCGGGCTGCTTCTGGCTGGCTGTGGGAGCAGACTTGGAGGCCAGCCTGGCCAGCTGGTGTGGGGGCCCTGCCTCTGCACACCCACCTCGGGGTTCCCTCCTCCTCAGAGGTGTCCCCTTGGCTGTCCTGGGAGTCCCTTTATCCCTGGCATCCTTCCAGGTTGTGTGGACCTTCCTGGGTTTTTACCACAATCTAGAACATGCTGTCCATTTGGGACCAGAGTCTGACCAGCCCCCAGCCCAATCCTTGTGAGCATCCTGAAGCTGCCATTGCAAGTTACCACCAAATTGGTGGCTTAATACCATAGAAATTTGCTGTCCCATGGTTCTGGAGCGTATGAGTCTGAGCCGGGACTCCAGGGAGGATCTGTTCCTGCTCTAAGTGGTTGCCAGCCGTCCTTGATGTCCTCTTGGCTGTAGATGAGATGCATCTAAAGTCTCCTGGCATCTTCCCCGTGGTCTCCACCGTGCCTGCCCTGTGTCTAAACTTCCCCTCACTTGAGGACACCGGTTAGACTGGGTTAGGCCCATCGTCCCAACCACAGTTTTCTATTTGTTACCTCTCCAAATATCGTGTTTCCAAATAGGGTCCCATCCTGAGGCCCAGGGGCTGGGATGTGCGTTCATCTAACTGTTTACCCCTTCATTCCCATACAGGCCAGCAGGAGGCCTCTTGGGCACTTGGCAGCTCCTGTCTTCCTGTGCAGGGCAATCCAACGTGATGGAGACCCTGGCTGACCGTCTGTGTGTCCAGCATATCCTCACCACTCACCCCTGTCCCCTTCCTGGGGAGCCTGGGCAGGGGAGGCCCTGCCTGACCACCAATACAGCACGTCGGTTGAGCCAACTCCAGCTCTGGAGTAGTGGCTGTGCCCAGGCAGCCCAGCAGCTCAGCTTGCCAATCAGAGGGCCTCAAGCAGAGCCATGTGACGTCCGGGGGCCAGCCAGTCCAGTGACCCCACATGACTAGGGCAGAGTGTGCCTCACTTCTGCATGTGAAACTTCTGCCCCAGTGAAGTCCTAGCTCCTCCTGATAACCCTTCTTCTCCCCAAGAAGGAAGCATGGACTCCTCCATCTTCCATTTCTCCATCTGCTGATGCCTTGCCCTTTCTCTCAAGCTGACCTTCACATAGTCCAGAAATGGCATCCAGGGTAAGAGCCTCGCCCTCCCTCTCATGGCAGAGCTGACCCAGGAGATGTGGCCATTCCCCCAGTTTGAGTCCCCATGGGGAAGTGCGTCCTGCTGTCTTCAGAACTGCATGCCACTGGCAGTGTCCACAAGGCCATCAGCCCCTTCCATGGCAGGTCACAGAGGCCGCACGGGGAACCAGCATGTGCAGTGGATCTCGGGCAATCCAGGGGAACGCTGGTATCAGGCGGGGACCGTGCTTTGCTTTGAAGCTCTCAGGAGTGCTGGGAAACAGGGTGGGGTGGGAGGGATGGGACCTGGGCAGGGGAGACGGAACCTATCACAGGAACCTAGGGACCCAGTGAGAGATGATAGGGGCAGCCCAGAGCCCAGGGGACTTGCCAAGGCGGCCACTCTGACCTCAGGGAGGTGTTGTCCTGTTGCCACCCCTTCCCCTCCCACTGCAGTTCCTGGGAGGATTCTGTGAGAAGCCTCAGAGCCCCCTGTGGGAGGGGACCGCCGGGTGTATATCTGTGCAGACGGTCATCCTGGCAGCCCATCTCTGCCTGTGTCAGAGAGCCCTTGCCCAGCAGGGACTGGCCACCTATTTCCCAAGGGAACATGGCACTGTCTGGTGCTGGCCTCGGCAGACAGCTGCAGCACCGTGGTCAGCATCCAGGCTAAGGACTGCCAAGCGGGTGCTGGCTGAGGGGAAGTACGTCTTGGTAACCTTTCTGCCTGGCATCTAGGAATCGAGGCAAATGTAGGAGTTGTCCACCACCCGGCAGCCTCCAGAGCCACCACTGCCTCTGCGGGAACCAGGGTCTGATCCACGGACACCGTAATGCAATACTCCAGGCACTGAGGGCGTCGTCAGGCTGCCCAGAAGCATGACCTTGGCCTTCCTCACTTGTCTTGTTCAGAGCAGCCGATTGAGACACCCCGAGGAGCACTGGGCCAGAAGGAGCCACGAGTGGCATACCCCTCAGTGTGGCTCCTGCACGTCATGACCAGCTTCTTGCAAAGAGGAGCCGCGGCGGTGGCCGCTCCTGCTTCGGCTGGTCTTGGCTGTGCTGGAGAATGGCACCATGCCAGGGTGGCTCCATTGAGCTGCCTCCTCCGTGGCACTTGACCAACACCCCACACTGGGGACAAACCCTTGCCCAGGGATCCTGCCGCCTGCCTGCACCAGGGTCAGGGTGGGAGCCTACACTGCCTCCCCACCCACCTGCTCAGCCCTGCCCTCCCTGTCCCCATAGATGTGTGCTCTGGGCTGCCAGGTGCACAGAGGGCAGGAGCACGAGCTCTGGTGTCAGAGCAGCTGGCCACACCCAACTCCAGGGGGCAGACGGGGAGGCAGCCTGGCAGGGAGCTGCTGCCCTCTTCCTCTTCGGGGAAGCATTCACATCCCAAAGCAGCCAGGCTTTTGCCTGTGGAAGGAGGAAGGAGGCAGGTCACCAGCGGTGGCCATTGGAATGCCCAAATGTCCCACTCAACGCCATTCCAAACCTTTCTCAAGCTGTTTTTGTTAAGCTCTTTAACATTAGAAATGTTAAAGAAAAGGAAAGGGGGAGCTCAGTGGACCGGGCACCTGGGCGATGCTCATCCACTGGACGCAGCTGGGCTCTTTGGGGAAGGGTCGCTGGCTCAAGCCAGGTACATGTCCCTGTACTCAACCTGAGGTGACTTCTGAGCTCTGAGCTCTGCCCTCCGCCCTCAAGGAGCAGGAGCAGATGCCCAGCACCACATCGTCAGCTTGCTGCCCATGCCCCTGCTCTTGTGGCTCAGAGGTCACCAGCCATGGCTGCTGCTAAGCCCAGCTCACCGCCTGGTGTTGGACAGGCTGCTTTTAAGAAGGGCTTTTGCATTTTCAAAAGTTGAAAAATATCCACAGAAGGATAATGTTTTACGACATGTGAAATGACACGGGCATCCAATCTCAGCGTCCACAGTGTCCCTGGGGTGCAGCAGCGCTTGCACACGCATGCATGGCCTGCGGCTGAATGTCAGAACAGGCAGAAGCGACTATGGCTGTAGAGACGCTACACAGCACAAAGCCTGGCCAGCTCACAGGCTGTCGCCGGACGGGCTCTGACCGCGGCTTCAGCAAAGGGCCACATGCAGGAGGGGGTGGTGGGAGGAGGAGCCAGGTCCTGTTGGGAGACAGGTGGAGGCCTCAATGTATCGCCTCACAGCTCTAGAGTCTAGAGCCCAGAGCCCAGGGACCACAGTCGGGTGTCTGTAGGGTCACACTCCCTCCTGCCTCCGAGGGCCCTTCCAGCCTCTTCCAGCTTCTGGAAGCTACAGGTGTCCTTGGCTGGAAGCTGCACTGCTCCAGTCTCTGCCTCTTGGGTCACAGGGCTGCCTCCTCTGCATCTCCATACTCTCCTGTCTTCTCCTAGGGTGAGGAATCCATGGGGGAGGGGCCCCGTGAATACCCAGATCCAAAGATGCCCCAGCCTCTCGCGCACAGTGGCGCAGTGTCGGCCTGTAACCTGCAGACATCCTTCGTGCTCTTCAAATCGCCTCCAGGTTGCTCACAATACCCAGAACAATGCAGAGCCGTGTGCATAGCTGTAACACTGTGTGCTTGGGGAATAATGACAATCTGTACCTTGCAGTGCAGTTGCAGGTTTTTTCAGGACAATTTCAATCTGTGGTTGGCTGGGTCCACAGCTGTGGGAGGCCGGCCGTACCGTCGTTGGAGCAGGGATCCACCCTCTCTCCAGAACGATCACACTTCAGGACCTTCACTTAATCCATCTGTACAACTTTTATTTCCAGTGGAAGTCACCTTCACAGCCCTGGATGGGGGACTTGGGCCTCTCTCGTTGGGGTCATGTGCCCAGCTTAGTCCCGGGCAGCTCTTAGAGACTCGATCCTCTCAGTTGGTGGCACAGCGTGTTCTCCCCAGCACAGCCCTTCTGCTGCGATGGTCCATGGCCCTCTGCCGTTTCTGTTCCCCAGGACCGTGTTTCAACCTGGGTACCAGTCCCTGCGGGCTGGAGGCCTCTGCACCAAGTCCCACCAACACATTCTCTCTGCGTCCGGTGCATATGGCACTCCCACGTTCTCCAGGCCCAGAATGTCCCTGGACTTCTTGCTCCCAGGACCCAAATGACCATCTCCTCCCTGCACCCTGGGGTACAGCAGAGACACCCAGGTAAGAAGGGCAGCTCTTTCAAGGCCAAAGCCATCTGTCCAGTACACACCTCGCCATAGCTCTTCTGGGGCCAGTGAAGCTGATGATGGGGACATACTGACCTGGGAATTGTCCTGGAGGAAGTCAAGAAGATCTGAGGCCCAACGTGCCCTCCAGTCTCCAGCACCATGTGCGCACACACACACACACACACACACACACACACTTCCATGTGTGTGGACACACCCAAGGCCTTGGGAAATCCCTCAACCCCTCATTTGGAGAGCAGAGAGCTGACCTTGACCATCACAGAGGTTCCAGCTTTAGAGCCATTCCCCAAGGCAATGCCCACCCAGGACAGACAACCATGCTCTTCTGCTCTGGTCCCCACAGGCAGCAGGAACACAGCCCTGCCTTGCTTGGGGAGGGAGGGACAGGTCCTGTTTTATCCAGTCTTCCAGAAGGAGCCGCCCTGCCAGCCCAAGAGGCCAGTCCCAAGCCAGGCCCACCGTGTGCAGAGCGCCCTCCCGTAGCCTTGCAGGAGCCTGGCCGCTTCCCCCACGTGGGCCATTGGATCCCTCCAGAAAGCCATTTGCTGGAGAAGGAGCTCGTTACTGGCTGGGTAATAGAAAGCCTGCCTGCTTCGCCTCACAGCTTCACATGCAAATTGCAGTTAGATCGTTAAGCCTGCTTTGCTCTCATCCTCTGGCAGGAATAGAAACCAGTTCAATCAACACACCAAACAAAGCGAGGGGGACATCTTCTGCGTCTTTTGGCTCTTGGGCTTCTGTGCCTAGATCCTTGAGGAGGGGATGCTGGTGCCTCCCGCACAAGCTCAGTTGGGGAGAGGAGGCTATGGGAGGGGGATCAGCAGCGCCCCAGGGACCCCTTCAAAAGACAAGGCGGGGCAAGAGTCTGGGGCGCAGCTCTGGGCTGCGGAGCCAGGTCAGCCCATTCTGTGTTGTTTCTTCCCCATGTGGGAAAGGAAGGCTGGGCGGGTAGTTCTGCTCCAGGTCCCCTGTCTGCATTTGGTAGCTGGCCTAGGCCAGCCAACCACCAGGACAGGGAGGAGTGAGACTGTGGGAGGTGACAGAGGAGACTCAATGTGCTAGTGCTCTAGGGGTGCCCCGGGGTCCTCACCTGCCCTCTGCAGGGCTAGGAGGGAAGGAGGAGGCCTCTACACCCTCCCTTTCCCTCCAGCATCAGCTTCTGGCTCTTTCTCAGGGGATAAAGCAGGCTCCCCAGGACAGAGGTAGAGGAGGGTGGAGGCGAGCAGAGGGGGTCCTAGGAGACCATGCGGCTGTCTTCCCCCAGCAGAGCCCTTCCCAGTGCTCCAGTGAGGCCCTGGGCTTTGTTGTCTTCCAGGGGACTCCAGCCAGCCAGCAGGCTAGGAGACAAAATCGGAACACTGGGGCCTTGTGAGTTACAGCAAGATGGTCCTTGTCCTCCTGGATGCAGCTCCTCCCACTCAGGGCCCTGAAACCAGCTCACTCTACACTACACAACCTGGTGGTGGAGGAGGCAGCCAGGGGAGGAGAGGGAACGGGGAGATGGGGTGTGCTGTCGCTGGACTGGAGGGGCTTGCTCAGAAGGACAGGCCTGGGGGTGACAAGGGCCTCCTGCTGAACAGTCTCAGGGAAGAGGCAACCGTTCCTGTGCCCTCTCCCGTCCTCTCTCCCCACCCTCGTCTCTGACATTCCTTCTGCAATTGGCCCCGTGAGCTGAGCAGGGGCCAGGGGCCAGAAGCTGAGTCCCTGTGGGTCCAGGCTAGGTCAGTGGGCCACCCCTGGGTGGAAGATCACCATGATTCTCTCTGCGAAGCGCTAGGGAAGCTCTGAACCTGAACACGGGCTCCTGAAACACCGGATGAGTGCTGAGGGGCCTCTCTCCCTGGCCTCTCTCCTCTGGCCAGACACCCACACAAGCACGTCCTTCTTCCCAAATCCCTGCCCTCTCCACAGCCCCATCCACATGCCAGGCAGAGCAGGCGTTCAGGCGTCGTCCTGCAGCTCAGCAGGACCTCTTCTTTTCCTTTCTTTCCCTCCCAGCATCCCTCCCTGTGGCCGCAGCCATTTGCCCTAAACCTAGAGGCAGCAAGTGCCTCTATGGAGGATAGCGTGGCAGGTCTTAGGCTGCAGGCCAGAGGGCTGTGCTCTGATCACTCAGCTCTGTCCTGGCATGAAAACCACCACCAACAGAGCACAGGTGGGTGGCTACCATGGAGCTCCAGCAGGACTTGGTCATGAGCACCAGAGCTGGAATGTCATATGATTTGCATATGATTTGCATGTGTCCTGAGAGTGTTCTCTTTTGATACTTTCCAGTCATCTAAAAACGCAGAGTCCATCCTAGCTGACAGGCTCTACAGAAACAAGCAGGGGTTGCCTCTGGCTGCAGCTGAAGGACCCTATCTAAGACAGGTCTCCACATGGGCCCCCCTCTACCGCCCATACCCAGAGTCTCACCACCCTCCCCCCTCCCACCTCCATGTTCCTGGGCCAGTGGGGCAGGTGCTCCCTCTGCAGACACATGTTACCCTGAAGCTCATCTCCTGAGTCCTGACTGTGATACTCACTGGTCTCATGTCAGCATGTCCTGGCCGCCTCCCAGGGGAGCAAAGCACTAACCTGACATGCACCTGCTCCATATCACCTGCCTGAGGCTGTAAGGGTTCACCATGTGGCCTTTGGGACCCAGGCCTCTTAACTCTGGTATCCTTGAGCTGGTTGAGGAATGAAAGATGATGGGAATGTGGCTGGGAAGCTGAGAGGCCACCCTTTTCACCAGAAGGACAGACTCAGACTCAGGAAGCCAGCGATTCCCAATAACAGCCTGGGGTCTCTCTGGGCCACAGACTTCTTTTCCCAACTTGGGGCAGATCCTAAAAGAATTACCTGAGTCAGGATGTCTCAGTCACTAATCCCATCACTGACCACAGGGCTCTTTAGACTGGCTGAGGATACACCAGGTAATAATCCAGGAAGCTTCTAGATTTGTAAGCCTCGACTTTTGACTAGACAGAAAGTTGCCCATTTGCCTCTAGGTCTGTTCTGGATGAGACTTGCCAGGTCTACAGCTGTAGCTCTTGACCAGGGACACTTCTGTCCCACAAGGATATTTGCCAGTGTCTGCAGGTTGTCTTACCTGGGGGAAGACCAGAGCTGCTGCTGTACGTCCTGCCGCGCACAGAACGGCCTCCACGACCACCAGTGCCCACGTGTCAACAGTGGCCAGGCAGTGAAAGCCTGGTCACACAGCCCTCCAAGCTTTGGAGGACCTTGGAGTAGGTCTCCCCCCAGCTCGTCACGTGGGGCCCTCCACCAGACTGTCAGGGTCAAGGCCTGCCCCCATCTAGAGCTACTCCCAAAGGAGTACTGTGGGGGATGTCAGGCCAGGTATCTGGAGCATGCTCACACTGTGAGCAGGTCCCTGGTGAGCAAGAGGTCTCCAAGGCCTTGTGGAAGTCACACGCACTGCCCTCCCCACAGCAGAGAAGGGGGCTGGGCTGTCCACGGGTGCCGAAGCTCTGCTGGCCTGCGACACAGGCTTCCTCACACCTCCCTCAGCTCAGGGCCACAAAAACATCAGGACGGTGACATCAACACCACTCAAGCAGTGCAGGCAGAGTCCTAGGACCTCAGGCGGGGCTCCTGGAGATCAGCGCCTGAGTGCACCCTGGGTAAGCCCCCCACGCTCTGCCAAAGCCTGGTTCCCTTTATGATTCCGTTCTCTGTTCAAAGTTCACAAACTCATCCTGAGTGTTTTCCAAATTCCTCTGCGTTTGCACCCAGTGGCAGCTTTTTGACGTAACAAGCTCCAAATATTTATTTTCTGGGAGGGCAAAGCCAGGGTGGCCCAGCTCGGGAGGCTCCTCATGGTGGTCTTCTGTGCTTGAATTGAGGGATTTTGCCCAACCAGACACCATGGATGACCTTAATATGGCCCGAAGAAGGATGGGTAGAGGCTAGGCTCCCACCCTGAGGCCCAGGGACGGTGTCAGAGGCAGCCTGGCATCTCCACCACCCTCCCTGAGCCTGCTTCTTAACTCCATCTCTCCACCCAGTGCTCAGCAGGGGCAGCTGTGGGATGCTGCGTACCCATCCTGCCCCCCAGGTTCAGGCAGCCAGAGGAGGTCATCCGACCCCATGCCAGCTGCCCAGCTGTCTGGTTAGTAGCCAGCAAGAGTTAGTCTTGGGTCTCCTGAGTCTGCACTCAGAGACTGGGAACTGAGATAAAACGCCAAGACCTGTTTTCTGGCCCCTGAGCAGCAGACCAGGCAGAACGGGGGGTGGGGGGGGGGAGAGAGGAGACGAGACCCTGGGAGAGCCTGCCGGACCACAGCAAGCCAAGAGGGTGCCCCGGCAGCCCCCTGTGCCGGGCTTCTCGTCCCAGCTCCAGCCCTCTCGCTCTGGGACGTGATCTCCGAGCCCTCGTGGTGACCGTCCCAGTCTGAGCCAGTCTGCCTGAGCATCCTTGCCTTGCAACCCAAAGACCCATGTGAAGAGCAGTGTCCTGTCCAGAGAGGATTCTGGCCCAGAGCACTAGCAGGGTGGCAGACGTTCACACGTGCCTCAGCTTGGTGAGACTGTAGCACTGGGACTGTCCCTTGGCCTCTCTGATGGCCTCCCCGAGCCCTGATGTGGGAAGCCAATGAGATAAGATGCTAAGGGATGTGTCTGGCACTAGGAGAGGCTCACTGCCCAAGTGCTCAGCCTCTGGCAATGAGCACAGAAAGAACAAAATGGTTCACATGCTTCCTGGGACTTGGGCCAGAGGATGCCACCACAGTAGGGACAAGGGATCAGGGTCCTAGGGGCCCAGCTGCTCCACCCTTCTGCTGTGCCCTGGCTTTTCTGAGCTCTGCTTGTGCCGGGATTTTCCCTGAGACCCTCCGTCCTGACCTGAGCTACTTTGAGTTGGGTTTTAGTCTCTTGCAGCCTGGCGCAGGCAATACCCTCAGTGCATTGCAATTTCAAAGCCTTTGACCTCAGAGCAGCAGCCCACTTGGTGGTTTGGGGACTTAGAAGAGCTAAGCCATAGTCCTGTGAATGACCTCAGCAAGGAATCTGGGACTCAGGCAGCTGCAGTGTGAAATGGGGTGATAATTCATATCCCAACTCCCTGCAGCGTTAGGAGGCTCCCGAGGTAAAGGTCATGGAATCATCTTGAGCTAATAAAAGTTTCTAAAAGAAAAGGGATTCTTATCACTGCAAGTGCAGTCCGTGTCTCCATTGAAGATTAGCCTCTAATCAATTCGCCACCCCTTGCCGTGGTGCGGCCTCTGCATTCAGAGCTGGAGGCAGTCTGCTGATCGCTGGCTTTCTCCCTCTTTCCTTTGGCTGGGGGAGAATGTCCTGACACCACGGTTTACAGTGCCTGACTTTCATTTCAGCCACGTCACTGGAAAGAGCTCAGTGTGCTGCATAGTCTCGTGCTCCCCTCCACCGGGACGCGGTGCCCTGCCTCCTGCCAGGAGTGAAGCAGCTCTGTCTCCTTGTCCATCCTCCCCAGGAAGATGGCTTGCTATCATCCCCTGGAGGCTGCAAGGAAATAATGGGAAGCTCAAGGGGTCCTTCCAGGTGCTGCAGGCTCCAGCCAAGGTGTGCCGCTGGCAGGAGTGATACCTGAGCTGCTTGAAACCTGACTGCAGAGGGTGGCTGGCTGAATGGACATAGGGAAAGAATTCCCAGCTATCCTGGGCAAGCAGTGTGCCTGGATCTCTTCTCAAAAGTTTTTGAAATTAGTGTGCATTTCTTTACCTCTGAGCCTGCCAAGGGTGGGTCTTCAGATTCCTGGGATGCCTGGGGGGCTTTTCTGTGGTTTCTGGTGCAAAGCACATGGCTCCTTTTAACACTAGGGACTGCTGCATCATCCTCCTGGGCCATAATTTTACATATACTTCTTTTCTGGCTGTAAGATTCCCAGAATTTGCTCCTCTGCTCCTCTTTGCTCCTGGTTCTCATGTAAATTTGGCTAAACACTGCCTGCAATGCCCATGCTGCTGTCTGAGAGCTGTGCTGCCTTAAATTTTCTCCTGCCAGATAAGCCAGCGCATCATCTTTCAACTCAGCCTCACACAAAGTCTCAGGGCATGGACAAAAATGGGATCAATTTTTTTTTTTTTTTTTTTGCTATAGTATAACAGGCTGACCTCTTCTTCAATTTCCAATAGAGTCCTTGTTTCCATCTGAAACTTGGTCAGCCTGGCTTTTACTATGCACAAATTCCTACCAGCATTCTGGTTCCTGAGCACCTACCAGAACCACTCATGAAGCTCTCCTTACGGCAGTCGAGGCTTTCTCTGGCCTGTTTCTCCAAATATTTCCAAGGGTCTCCTAAAAACCATTCCAAATGGTTTTCCACATCGTCAGGTATTCACACCAGTGACTCACTTCCCCGTCCCAATGGGCTGTTGGTCAGCTTCCTGTCACTATAGCCAATGCACAAGACAATCAGCTTAAAAGAGAAAAGGGTTTTCTGGCCCACAGTTTCGGAGGTTTCGTCCATGACTGGCAGGCCATGGTGAGAGGGCACTTCAGGACTGCATTGCATGGCAAAAATGTTCACTCATGGCCAGGATGCAAAAATGAGAGAGAGGAAGGGGCTGGAGTCCCCGTAGCCCTTCCAGGATACACTCACACTTACCTCACTGCCTCCCGCTAGGCCATACCTCCCAAGGACACCATGGCCTAAGGACCAGGCCTTTGATTCCTGGACCTCTGAAGACCACTTATTCAAACTGCCAGTCAGCCTACCATGTGTCCTAGACAGCTGGACCTCCCGACACTCTCTCCTCCCCTGTAAGCCCAGATTTCCTTTTGAACACCAGTGGGGAGAAGACCAAAGCAGCTCAGCCTTGAGACTCCTCGACGTAGGTGGGTCTGTGCAGGCCTGTCCTGTTGTGGCTGATCCCTGTCACCCAGCACAAGGTCCTCAAGGCTCACCCATGCTGACACACATATGGCACTGTCTTCCTTTCCAGGGCTGGATACTGTCTGTCATGTAGACTGCACTCTTGAACACTCATCCACTGAGGGATGGATGTTGAGGTTGCCCGCTCACCCTGGCTACCGTGACATGAGGTGTCTAATGCAGTCAAACTCACAGAAGCAAGGGGCAGGACAGGGGATGGCCGGCTGGAGGAGGACAAGTTTCCGCTGGACCCTCGCAGGGTCTGTTAGGAGGACAAATGCGTTCTGGGGAGGGCAGGTCTCATACTGAGTGTTCCTAGGAGGAGGAGGGAGAAAGACAGAAGACAGACGGGAGGAGGGGAGGAGAGGAGGCTGCCACACCAGTGCCAGCAGGGAAGTCCCCGGCACGGCTACGTGGAAAAGGGGTCTCAGCCTGTGCACTGACTTCCAACCCCGAGTCTGAATCATCTTGCTTGGCTCCCTTGGCGTGCTGTCAAAGACACCCTTCCAGCAGGAGCTAATCTATTAAAGAAAGGAGCATGCCACCTTGGGGGGCCCATGTTCACCCAACCCGTATCTGAGCCTCTGACGCAGACTCACCTAAGAACAAGCTGCTTTACTGAGAGAGTAAAGCGCCTCAGATGCAGGAACATAGCAACTCAGTCCAGCACGGTGACAGCGGGCACCCAGGGCACCTGGCACGTGGCGGGAAACATGGCACCTGGCAAGTCTCACACCCAGCAGTGCTGTGTGGCAGGTCTCAGGTGTGGCACGCATGTCCTCCAGCCTAGAGTGTGCTCGGCTGGGGAGAGGGAGGGCAGAACATCGCTGACTTGCACTTGCAGGAGGGGAGACTGCCAGCCAGGACCTGCTCCTCCTGACCGCTCTGCCCCCCTTGCTCCAGGGACCCTCAGCCACTGCACATGCCACCATACGCCTCGGTGCTCCAGAGCTGAGCAGAGAGCAAGCTGCCTCGGGTCCTGCTCGCCCTCGGGAAGGTGGCGGCTGACAGAGCAGGTGGGGAAAGCTTAGCCACGTTCCTCGCGTGAGACTCTGGGGGTCCGGAGCAGCAGCAGTTGGGAGCTGGGTGACTTTTCTCCATCTCTCTGCATTTATCACTTCCTTTTCTTCCTCAGGAGTTAAACCTTGGAAGTGGGGACGGTGGGGAGACGCTGAAGCCCAGGCACACCCACCCCTCCTTGTGGCCCCGCTGTCAGCGCCCCATCTCAGGGACGGGAGGGGATGAAGCCAGACAAGGAGAGGTGCGTGGGGGGTGTGGGTGGAAGTGCCCTCTGAGTGGCAGTGCCAGCTGCAAGGCCTGTGCCCCAGGCAGTCCTTCACTGGAAAGGGCCTCACTCAAGAAGGGCTGAGCCTGCCCTTGGCCACAGCCGCCTCAAAGTGATCAACGTCACCTCTCAGTGCTGTATTGGTGCTTCGTGGTGGCACGTGTCCTTCTTATTTATTGTTTTTTAACTGAGACATCATGCACATGTGTGGACGTGGAATGCAGGGTGGCATGTTCACATATGTCCAGAGCAGGATCTGGTCACTTGCACTGCATAGATCCTCTCGTTACCTACCACCCCACAGGTCCCCTTCCACGCCACTGATCTCCCTTCCATCTTCAATGAGGTCCTACCTCCCCATTTTTCCCTGATTTCACTCCAGCTTCCACAGATGAGAGGGAACATTTGCCCCTTGGGTTCCTGAGACTGGGTTATCTCACTTAGATGCTCCTCTCCATTTACCGGCAAATGCCGTGATTCCGTTCTTTGTGACTGAGTAGAACGCTATCGTGCATGATTTTCTTTATCCATTCACCTGGGCGGGTTCCGTATCTTGGCATTGGGAAGCCTTATCTGGTGCTACTCAACAGTGAAATGCCGTATCACTGCAGTGTGCCGCTTCCGGTTCTGTGGGATTGATACAAAGGAGAGGGACCGTTGGGTCCTATGGTCGTCCCATTCCTAGTCTTTTGAGGAATCTCCATACTGCTTTTCAAAGTGGTTGTACTAATTTGCAGTCCCAATGATAATGTATGAGTGTGCCTTTTCCCAAACATTCTTGCCAGCATTGATTCTTTGTACTCAAGATGATTGCCATTCTGACTGGAGTGAGATGGAATCTCAGTGTACTTTTGATGTGCATTTCCCTGAGTGCTAGAGATGTTGACCATTTTTTCACACATTTCCTGTCCACTTATATACTTCTTTGGAGAAATGTCTGTTTAGTTCTTTTGCCCACTCATTAGTTGGATTATTTGTTGTTTTTTGTTTTGTTGTGTTACGTTTTTTTAGTTCTTTATATGTTCTGCATATTAATCCCCCGTTGGAGGCGCAGCTGACAAAGATCGTCTCTCATTCTGCAGGCTCTCTCCTCACACTCTCAATTGTTTCTTTTGCTGTGCAGAAGTTTCTAATTTGATGTCATTTCATGTATTGATTCTTGGTTTTATTTCTTGAGCTGTGGGGTCTTGTTAAGGAAGTCAGTGCTCATGCCAATATGTTGGAGTTCTGACTCTACTTTCTTCTAGCAGTCTCGAAGTTTCTGTTCTAATTCCTAGATACAGTCACCTGATATTTGACAAAGTTGCCAGAACCATCCATTGGGAAAAAGACACCTTTGAAATAATAGTGCTGGGAAAACTAGAAATCCATATGTCCAGTTTTCTAAATTCCTCTTTCACCCTGCACAAAAATAAACTCAAAGTGAATCAAGAAATTCTTCAAATTATTGAGTGAAGTGCCTGCACTGTCTTGTGCTGGGCCCTTTTCTCCATCCTCTCTGGCTGCCATAACAAATACCTCAGATGAGGGACTTGAACACCCCAGAAGTGCATTGCCCACAGCTCTGGGGGCTAGCACCAGCAGATCCAGCACCTGATGAGGCCCAGCTCCTTGTGAAGGGCTCGTCTAACTGCCTCCTCACAGAGGGAAGGGCCCCCCATACGCCCTTGGACCTCTTATGAAGGCACCAGTGCCCACCTATCACTCCAAGGCCCCACCTGCTAACAGCCCCACATGGAGGGTTTAGAGTTGCACACGAGGGGGCGTCAGCACTTGGTCTGTCCAGATTAGGGCCCTGGATTAGAGCCATTGAATGTGAACAGAACCATCCCCTGCTTCAGAAGGAAGCAGACCCATGGGTGCAGAGGCTGGGGGTGTGCAATGGGCCTCTGTAGGGGCTGCCCGCGGCACCGAAGCCCCTGAGAGGCAACTGAGGGCCTGGCGGGCGAGAGGGGCCGTCATGAACACCTGACATCTGCCACTCCTGTCGGCCCCTCCTGGCCTGTGCATCTTGTGACTTGCCTTCCCGAGAAGTTAGTGGGAAATAAACAGCAGAGTTCTCACCTCTGTAACTGCAGGTGGTTTGAACCCAAAATAAACAGTCCAGTCATTCACACATATGGCACAGTGCTCAGAGCGCGAGGGCTGGGGCTGCGAATGGGGGCCCCAGGGCCACCCTGGACTGCGCTGGCTTCCATTTATCACCGTCATCTTTTGCATTAGTGTAACGACATCGATCTTATGGATAAGTCTGAATGAATGCCCCCTAATGTCCTGTGCAGCTCACTTTTGGAATCCAGTGTCTATCAAGGGCATGTGCTGCGCTCAGCTGACGTCTCTCTTGTCTGATTTAATCTAGAATCGCCCCAGGCCTCGTTTCCTGTTTGTTTTGTGATTGGATGGTTGTTTTGTGGAAGACTCCATAACTAGGATGCATCTGATTGTTTCCTTACAATTAAATTCAGAGGCAGAGTTTTTGTCCAAACCCTGAACTCTTCTTAGGACATCAGGTTGCCTCAATATGGGTCAAAATGGTGTCCCTGGTCTCTCCATCAAGAGCACCCTTCTGTGGGTGATCGGAGTCCCTGGAAGGGAGTGGTGCGTGTGTGCAAATATTCTCTGTGGGTTCGTGTGGGCAGCCAGCAGACACCACACACTGACAGCCCACAGGCTCCTGAGATCATAGAGATGCCTACTCACACCCTGGAGGCCAAGTCTAAGGTCAAGGCGTGGGTGGGGTTGGTTCCTTGCAGGTCTCTCCTTGGCTTGTGGAGCTTCTTTCCCTTGTGTCTGTATCCAAATCTCTCCCTCTGAGGACACAGGTGAGGTGGGCGTAGGGCCCACCTGTGCATCCTTATTCTGCAAATGACAACTGGAAAGCCTTTTCTCTGCCTGGAGCCATGTTCTGAGTTTCCAGGGGTTGGAGTTTCAGCAAATGACCTGGGGGACACAGGCCAGCCCTAACAACCAGCAAACCTGCTCAAAGCTTTCGACTTGTGAATGGCTGCGGCTTGTGTCAATTACTGCAAAGGTGCCCGCAGAGCCGTGGTGGCCTGACGCCCTCCTCACACATAGCAGTCTTCATGCCCCAGAGGCGGTCCCTCCGCCACACCACCTGGGCACTTTTGGGAACCACACTTGGCCATAAGGATTGTCTAGTCGCAACACCATCACCTTCACCGCCCTGCTCCTCCTGACGCACCTGCCCACGTCGGCCAGCGGATTCCCCAGGCTGGTCCCTGTGTCCCCGCACCTGCCTCGTTCTCCTGCTCCCTGGCAAAGCAAGGTGATCCAGGGCCCACCTCACTCTCCCTGCCCTGGTCCTAGAATCCACCTCTCTCCAAGGAGCCTGGTGCTGTTAGTGGGAAACCGTATTCAGAAACCTGCCCCTGGGAGCAGGTTCTGTTGGCTTGGATTTATTTATCTTGGCTTCTAGGGTCGTCCAGGGCCACACGGTTTTGAGAATCTACGGAGAGAATTTAGACTTGCTTAGACTTGCATGGCTTTTTTAACTGAGTTTTATAACAAGGTTGTCACAACAGAATTAAAATGTCCTTGAGGCATTGTTCTGTCTTACGCAGAGAATCGCATTCAGGCCGCAGAGCAGCCGTCTCCGGAGAGAGGAGCGGAGGACGGGCTTCCCAGGGCTCCTGCGGGGCTAAGTGGATTCAAAACTTTACATATTTCCCCAAACAACTGCTGCTCGGAAATTTCCTCTGTTGGGAAGTGACTATAATTTGTCTTGAAGCGAAACCTCCAAGTCCGAAGGACGGAGCAGAGGGAAGGTTTTACCAGGGGACCTTACAGGGCAAAGAGGGCTGGAGTCTGGGCGTGGAGAGGCACAAGGCCCCTCTTCTGGGGACAGCAGTGGGTGACTTTGTAGAGAACAGGGCGGGGCTAGGACAGTGTGGCAGAGGGTCTGGGAGGACCCCGCAGCACTCAGGTCAGGGATGGGAGCTGGGGTCAGGTAGGGGGAGTGAGGACCAGGGGCATGAGGCCACCAGAAGGTGCAGATGGCTCTGAGCCCCTGCCTGACTGTGGAGACCCTGCCTGGAGAAAGGGCCCTGGGGCAACTGCAGGGATGGGCTGTCCCTCCACCCAGCAGCGTGTCCTGCAGGTCAAACCCGTGTCTGCCTGACAGGGGTCCTTTTCATGTCATGGGGTCTACTTCTTGCTTTGGATTAGGAGATGAACCTTGCTGCTCAAGCCTGGTGACTTATTTTAAAACCAAATGTTTCTTTTCCCTCCTCCTCTCCTTCCTCCCCTAACAGTGGGGCAAACAAGACTCCTTTCCCCGTCCCAGGCTAAGCAGCATGACCTTCACTGCCCACTAAAGGAAAGCCACCCTGCACCTGGGAGCTGGCACAGCAGCTCCCTCTGAAGGAAACTGTCGGACCTTAGCTACACCCGCTGATGATAACACTTGAAGTCCAGCCCTTGGGTCCCCTTTTAGAAGCCTCTGTTCCCCCGGGAGCTAGAATTCCAGGCTTTGTGACCTTAGGCTGCCACTTTTCTCATTTGCCAGCAAATCAATGAAACTTTCATTTCCCTCCCAACCTGTCCTGCTATTGTCCTGAGGCATGACAGAGCTCCCAACGTCCCCCGCTGAGGGCTGAGTGGCTGGGAGCGCAGTGAGGGGACACTTGTGTGCTGGCACTCTCATGGAGAAGACTCGGAGAGAACAGAGGAGTGAGCCAGGAGGCGACACTGTCCTCGGCTCTGGCCACTGTTTGGTGGGACAGTCAGTCAGCCGTCTGCACGTGGGGAGTGTGAGGTGCACCTGATGCCCAGGGAGGCGAGTCCCGCCTGCAGCTGGAGGCTGTCCTTCACTTCCAGACTCAGCTGAATTCCGAGCTGAGCCAACAAGGTGAGGGCAAAGCCGTCACCAAGAAAGGGACACGCTGGACATATCCCAGATATAAGGATGCCTTGTTTAGAGGGACTTAGGGCAGTTAGGACCTCACAAGAGGGGTCCTCTCTGCATTCTCCCAGGTCATCCTATGTGGTGGGCATGGACGCACGCTCCTCTGCAGGACAACAGGGGACTTTGCTGTGTCCTTTGTGTGTGGTTTCTCTGAAGGACATTCCAGATTAAGAGGGAGGGCGGGAAGTCAGAGCTGGGGGCGCCACCCTCCTGCAGCAGGGACCACACTTGCCGCTCACCTCCCTCCACTTCCCTGGGGGACCTTCAGGCTGACCTTGGGGGTGCACCAGGCGAGCTCTGGAGGTGAGGATCACTTCCTGGCATCCAGGTCTGGGGAGATCTTGCTTTGTGTTTCCATCCTGGATCGCGTCCCAGATGTGGCATCTTTTGTCAGTCTTTTCCAATGGTCTCAGTTTTTAGTGGACATCATCTGGACTTTCCAGCCCTGGTGGAGTCAAGTTCAGGGCCTCTCACGGAATCTCAGCACCAGAAGTTTGGAGGAAATCCACCCAGCTGTTCTCTAACCAAGTCCACATTTAACAAGTTCTCCCAGGAGGTCACAAAAGGTCGACTTCCCACCTCTGCCTGTCCCTGGCCTGGGCTAACACCTGAGCCCATTCCTTCACGCAGCCCAGCTGACAGTGTTCTGAGGAGCACAAAGCTGCACTGGCTGCAGCAGACGCAGTGACAGGCAAAGCAAGCAGAGCCGAGTTCTGGGCCCCCTCTGCTCCTGCAGGAGGCTGGTGGCACCGTTGGGGGCCAGTGGTGACGAGGGCCTGGAAGCAGAAGAGCCTGCTGGGGTGGTGGGTACAGTGTGGGGTGGCATGCAGGGGGACGTTCCCTTCGTCCCAGGCTGGGACGTCCTACGGCGACATCCTGGGAGCATATCTGACCTCTAGCATGTTCCTCTGAGCTCTGCGGATGCTTCCAGATCCCTGGAGGCCGTGGTGTTTCCTGAGGTTGGTAAATGGCGGAGGGGAAAGGAGCCTGGGAGGGGAAGGAGAGCACCCAGGGAGGCTGCGGAGAGGGAGCTGAGCCAAGGCTACTCCTGGGGCCCCTGCCTGACGGTGGTGCGAGGCATTTCTTTCAATGGACCCTGCAGGCGCTGCCAGACCACGGTGAGGAATCACCTTGGGGGGTGACCCCCGCTCCACCTTGCTGCAGATGGTGAGCACCTGGGCTCCTCCTGCGGCAGGGGCTTCGGATCCTCCTGCCACTTGGGGCTGACCGAGTGAGTGTGGCGGATGCCAGGAAGGGGTGGGTCCTGCCGCTGGACAGGTCAGGCAGGATGCGCCATCTTCTGAATTTGGTGGGTGTATGTTGCAGTTTCCAAACCGTATTTCTAGTTTACATGATTGTAATTTTTAGTCGTGTTCCTAACAAGGTGTCAGATAATAAAAACATGGACTGGCCTTTGTCCCAGCTCCTGAGGGAGCCTCTCAGTCCTTGGAGTACCCCCAGAAATTGGGGTGCTTTTGTTATTCATGAGCCCCTGGACTGTGGCCTGCCTATGCTAACAAGAGGGCAGGACTCAGGCAGGGGCTGGTCACCCTGAAAGATGGGGATGGGGGCATTTGAGTCAGTGACACCAGCTAGCCCTCCAGGGGGAGTTCAGTCACCTGGCCAATCATCACTCAACGGTGGTGCATAATGAAACCCCCATATAAACTCTGCTGCCGCCAGGAGGGGCGTGGAAGCTGCCTGGGCTCTTCCCTGACCCCGTCCTCCATGTCTTCCGGCTGCAGCTGCTGAGCCACGTCCTTTGTTCTGAAGCTGCCGCCATGAGCCGGTGTTTCCTGAGTTCTGAGATTCATTCTAGCAAGCGGCAGAATCGTGGGGGTAGCGGAACTGCTGAGTCTGCGGCCACTTGGCCAGTGCGGGCAGCCAGGAACCCCCAAAGCACAGACGACGTCCAACGTGAGGGCCGTCCTCGGAGCACAGCACCCGGGACCCACCGTGGGGTCTGTGCAACTCTGGTTGGCGAGCGGCAGCACTGAGGGGTTAGAGCAGTCGGGTGGATAGAGGATGGGGTGGTGTGTAGCCCTGCCCGCTGCGGTTCCCGCTGTCCCGGTTGTGACTGAGTCCTTGGGCCAACTTAATCCAAGGGCTGGCCGGGCTCCAGGCCCGTGATGGAGCGATGATGTGAGCTGGGTGCATGGCGCAGGCCATCACCTCCAAATCAGAACCGATTCATCTTGTCATCACCAAGGCCACACAGGACAGGGCAGTCCCAGCGGGCGGTCACAGCATGCCCTGACGTTCCAGCACAGAAATGGGACACGCCTGGCGAGCCACGTCCCTGGCAGCGGGAGGGGCACAAGCCACACCGGGGGAGTGGCCCCCACACGGGGGACTCGGAGGGCTTTGTGGGAGAAGTCTGCCCTCCCTCGCCTCAGCACCTCTGTGTGGACATGCACCGGGCAGCCCCCCAGCCAAAGGGCCAGCAGGGCCATCTCCAGGTCTGCGCTGCCACATGCAGAGCTGTGAGAATCCGAGAGCATCAGGCCTCGCTTCCCACAGGGTGAGCCCCCCTCTCAGTGGAGACAGGCTTCCACCCTGGGGGCGGCTTTCCCGCCTGCACAGTCTGGGCCCAGCCCTCCTTGGGGTGGAAGGAGCTGCTGAGCGAAGCTTCCCCTGCTCACCATTGAGGTGGCTTTTCAGACATCCACATTCTCTCGACGTCCCTGCAGCTGCCAGGCACAGACCTGGTGAGTGACAAGTCCTGGCAATTTATCATGAGTTCTGCGACCTCGGGAGCAATCCATCAGCCACCGCGGAAGTCAGCAGAGGGGTGGCAATTTGCTGTTTACCCACAGTGTCTGTTTTATCAGCTTCCCAGCGTCTGGCCCCAATATCAATATCCACTTTTGTTCATTCATCTCATTCAAAAGGTGTTGGTTGAGTCTCAAGCACATGAGCACGCACTTATGATGATGTACAGTACACTGTGTTCTCTCTTAGAATAGGAGCCATATTGTCCCATTTACATGTACAATATATTCCAATTATACGCGAGTGCATGTAGGTAGAGCCACCCCCTAGTATCCCCAGGGTGCGGGGCCCAGGACCTCCTGGGATACCAAAGTCCATGGTGCTCGCGTCCTTCACAAAACGACGGTGCTTTGCAGATGGCCGTGCACGGCCTCCTGATGCTTTAACCCTTCTCTGGATTCTTCACAAGCCACGGGACATGTAAACGCTACGGAAACGATCGCCACCCGGGTTCTGTCCAGGGAACACTGATGCGAGCCTGCACGCGCCCGGCACGGGCATGATGTTCTCCTGAATTCTCTCAGTCTGTGGTTTTGGGTCCAGGGTGTGGAAACTGCAGAGGTGCAGGGAGGCCTCCACGTGACCACGGCATTCCCCTCGCGGGCTGGTTGGCTCTGGGCACGCCACGATCATGCCCTGCTCCTTCTCCCTGTGTTCTCCCCTCCATCCTGGAGCAGCCCCGACCCACCAGGGCAGGGGGAAGAGAAGGTGCCCGTGTGGAGGGAAGGCAGGGACGGCTCTTGGGCTTTGTGCAAGGACAGGTGTGCATTCACAGTCTGCAGGAACACAGAGAAGAGGACACCCACTCTCACTGGGAGTCTGGGGAGGGTCCGGAGGTCAGGAGGGGAGGCATTGGGGCTGCCCAAGCGGGAGAGGAGATGGAGCTTCAAGCAGAGACAGCATGCATGGGTGCTGCACCCTGGCCCCTGGCCAGACAGCCTCCCGGCCACACAGCCTCCCTGCCTCCATCCTTGGACCTGAAGTCTCTCCATGACAGAGGCAATGAAGGGGAAGAAAACACAGGGCCATCCATCTTGCTGTCACATCTGCCACGAGCAGAGAAGGAATGAGACACTGGGGCGGGGCAGATGGGGCACCCCAAGGGCTCTGTGGCCACCTGGGGCTGGTGCTCCCCTGGCCCAGTTCCGACCGGCCCAGAAGCCCAGGGGAGCTCCTTGTTGGACAAGGAGGCAAACAACTGGGCCTGTGAGGAGAGAGAGTCCATCCTCTGGATCAGACCCTGGACACAAGGAGGAGGCAGGGCAGCCGTCACAGAGGCCAGAGCTGCTGGAGGACCACCACGGGGCTGGGACCCAGCAACGCCCCTGGCGGGCATCCACCCACCAGGACTGGGGGACTCCCAGCAAGAGACGCCATGGCTCCGACTCCCCTGCAACCCCATGTTACCTGTGTCGGTGGCAGACCGTGTGTCCCCAAGCACAGGCGGGGCTACCTCTGCATGGGCATTCTGTGGCCATCCTCAACAGGCCAGCAGACGGCCATGCAGAGGGCATCAGGGACAGCAAATGTCACCAACTGGCATCTGAACAAGCCTGTGTAGGAACATGACCCCTGGTCAGCAGTCACAGCCTGCTTGACCCCCTCCCACCAGTACCGAGGCCTGGGCCCCCTCCCCACCCTGGAGCCATACCGCCCAGGGGCCTCAGCCACTAGGGACGCTTCCAGGCCAAGCAGACCCTCCCCTCGAGCCCCAGTCTAGGCATCCAGCACTGCCCTGTGCTTTCTCGCCCACCTCTGCCCGCTGCCCAGGCCCCTGCCCAGCTGTCTGTGGTTTTCAGTTTAGTCTGTCAGAAAACCACCACTGTGGACACAGGTGGGGAGACACCTCCATCCAGACTGTTGGAATAGGAATCTGAGGGCGTTAGCGCACAGAGAAGGCCTCCTCCAGGGTAAGCGAGGCCAGCAGAGATGGGCAGAGCCTTGGCAGGCATGCTGGGCCAGCAAGACAGAGTGACAGCAGTGTGCCCCGCTGAGGCCAGCTGGTCCCCAGGAAAAACTGGTGGGGGCAGTTCCCACTCCTGTGGTTCTGGCTGAGGCTTGGGGGACGCAGGGTCTGCAGGAAGGAGATGAGCTGAGACAGTGTGGCTGAGACGGCGGCAGAGGAGCAGAGACTAGGGGGCTGCACACGCCCCATGCAGCCTGAGCTCTGCAGCCCGCCTTTGGTCACCAAGCATCCGGGAGTGTCTGCTGTGGGCCTGGCTGTCTGTGGGCCAGGCATGGACCAGTGAGGCCAGATGGCCACTGCTCTGGGAACAGCCACTGTCCCTACAGCTCTTACCAAGCTGCCCACGCCCCGCAGAGCTCACTGCACCAGCCATTTGCAAATGAGCATGAGCACAGGTGGGGCTTGTTCTTAGGAATGGAGGCGCTCACCCGGTGCCCGGATGGGAGGCCCAGGTTGTGGGCCCAAGCACTCTGGGCCTCACTCCACAGAAATGCTTGCAGGGCCTCCCACAGAGGGGCTGGCCTTGCAGGGCAGGCAGTGGACAAAGAGGGCACTTACACCACTATGGGGTGCAGCCCTTGAAGGAAATCGTCCAGGATAGAGGCCAGGGGCCTGCCGGAATGCGGGACGTTGAGGCCAAACCTCAGAACAAAGAGGAAGCAGCCGTAGAGAAAGAAAGTGGGTCAGGGGTACCGGGCAAGGAGTGCCTGGGCCCGAGCAGCAGGTCACTTCCCGGACACAGGGCTGTCCAGGTCCACCTCAAACCTCAGCATGGGCGAGGCAGGAAGGACGTGCTCTCACAGCCTGGCTGAGGTGGAGCTCTGTCCCACCTTGACTTTCACTTCTGGCCTCAGAACTGTGAGGGAATAATATTTCTATATTAACCCACCTGGTGTCTGGTCATTTATTATAGCCAGAGTGACCCTGGGGGAGGTTTGTAAATGGAAGGTGCTGGAAGGAGCATGGAACTTGGAAGTGGAGTTGAGGCAGAGGGACCATTTTGCAGAAAGGTCTGTAAGGGAGGTGGAGAGCAGAGAGATGAGGTGTGGGGCTAAGGAAGATGGCAGCCCCCTAACACAACCAGGTGAAGGGTAACTGATGCATTAGAGAAAGAGACTTTCATTTATTCATTCAACAAACACTGCACCTACTAAGTGCCAGACACTGATCTGGGGATACAGGAGTCAATAAGAACAGCAAAGCCCTCACCTGCTTGTTTATTTTCTAGCATGGCAGATAGATAATAAACACGAACAAATTTAAACAATTAAATCAAGTTAAAGATTAAGAAGTGTTGGGGCTGAGGGGAGAAGGGACGTGGATGCTGGTAAACCCATGGACTTGGGGTTTGAAGTGGCTGCAGTAAATAGATCACAGCATTTCTCAAAGGTCCCTCGTTCGCTGCTGCCACATGGCACCTGGCTCAGGGTCGGGCCCTTGTCCCTGATGCTCTTCCACTCAAGGTGAATTCATCAGCCATCGAGGACTCGGTGCCCGGCTCTGCACCCTCCCAGAGTCCTGCTGGCTCTGAGCTCTGCTCCCACTCCAACCAGGACAGCACGGGTCAGGTGTCTGCCACAGCTGTGGCCCCCTCGCCTTCCAAAGCTGGTCACCACCCTGCCTCTCTACCTCTGGGCTCCGTCCTGCAGCACTGAGACAAAGTGACCCTCTGCTCTGGTACCTGGTTGTCCCTGTTCCCTGATGGCCAGGAGCATGACCCCAGGCAGTCCCCCAGAGCCTCAGCAGACAGTACCTGAGGACCTGGACAAGGGTGGGGACCAAGCCTGCAGCCACAGAAGCCCACCAACGAGATCCTCGCACAACACAGAGCTGGGGGGCGCCCCCACTCCCCAACACTGGCAGGCAAGAGAGCCTGTGCCTCGTGCCCTGCCCAGCAGCTGGCCCTGGTCCCCAGCTGGTCCTGCCGCTCACGGCAGCCGCACACGCCCACCCCGCGTGGTTCGCTCGCTGCTGTGCTTCCTTTGATCCACGAGTGCGGGAGCTTTGCAGGGAGATAAAGGGAAAGGGTCTTGGGTTGCATGGCTGCTCCCGCCCCTTCTTCCTGGAAGCTGCTGGAAGGATCAGTGGCTGCAGCTTGGCCTTGAGTGCTGAAGGGCACCAGAGGTGGCCAGCGGCATCCTCAGCTGGGGTGAGCGCTCGGTGCCCTCTGGTCCTCGCACAGGTGAGCCCGTGAGGGTGAAGTGCCAGCGCCAACTGCTACCCAATCCCAAACCAGGCGCCGTGTCGCCTGGACTGCCTGCGTCCACCAGTCCCTGTCCCTTGTCGTGTGCCCAGGGGGCTGGAGGCAGAGGAAGCCTTGAAGAAACCCGTGCACCGGGAAGTGCTGGGGACAGGAGAGCCCAGGGCAGGGCTGGCCCAAGGGCTGCTGCAGCTCCTGCCGCGGGAGGAGACCCAGCTTCTCCCAGGTCCTCCTCTGGGGGCCTTCTTTACTGCCTGACCACAGAGGTCCCGAAGCTGGCCCTTCACTGATCTCTCCTCTGGTCTGGACTCCGGGGACCCCAGAATCACCCTCTCTCCACCCAGGCCAAGTCCAGTGGACACCCCCTCTAGGGCTCTCGGGCCTGCCCACTCTCCCATTGCATTTGGTGCTGGGTGGCATCCCTGTGGCTGCTGTGTCCTGTGATGCCCTTGCCTGTGGTCCCCTGGCCTCCGTGCTGGCCCATCCCAGCCTCCCCTGCTCTCCAAATGGCTGTCAGGGCCACATTTTCAAAAGACCAGCCAATGGCCTTTCTGCCCCAGCCCCTCCCACAGGCCCCTCTGCCCCACCTCAGCGACTGCAGAGCGACCACCAGCTTCCCCTGCTCACTGGCCCTTCCCCTTAGCAGCTGGACCCTCTGTGTTAGCCGTGCGTGGCTACGTCCTGCCTGCTCCGCAGCAGACAGGAGCCGCTCAGGGTTGCTCCCTGAAGCAGCGCCCTCTGCAACTCTGCTCCTCTGGCCGGCAGCTTCAGGCAAGCCCATCAGGACAGCGTGGAAAGTCAGAGTGGACAAGCAGCAAGCTGGAAGGGACCTGCGTCTCCAGGTGGCCTATGGAGCCCTGTCCCCTGAACCTCCAGACACCTCCCTGCCAGAACCTCCACAGGAAAGACAAACAGGCCTTCTCTCAGGTTCCTTCCACTGTCACCTGGTTTCTGTTAAGGAGCTGAGCCTGCGTGGCGGGCCCACTCACCAGCCCACACCTCCTAACTCTTGACCCTCCCAGCTGGCTGCTCCAGCTCTTGGTCCTGCCCCAGCTCTCCCTCCTGCCCCGGGGCCTTTGCACACACCCTTCCTTCTGCCCAGGAAGCTCACCCAGCTCCACCTGCCTGTCTTCACCTGGCCGGTGCTGGCTGGTCACAACCCACACACACCCTTCTCTGGGGACCCTCACAGAAGCCCCAGTTGGGGTCAGGCCCCTGGTTGGCAGCTTTCATTCAGCCAAATAATCAATCTCCTGACAGACTCACACTAATTTTACTTGGCCAGGGTTCAGGTTTGTGTTTGTCATGTTGTTATCATTATTACCTGTCTGAGGCTGTGTGGAAACGATTCGTTGTGGTTGAAACGATTTGTTCAAGTCCTAACCCTGGAACCTGTGCCTCACGTGGAAACAGGACTGTGCAGACATGACTGAGCCGAGAAGGGTCGCGAGGGTGGCCCTGGTGCAATGGCTGTGTCCTCCTAAGGAAGGGTTTGCCCGCAGACAGGGTGGGGTGAAGACAGAGAGGCCGAGACACAGGGATGACAGAGGCGGAGACTGCGGCCACACAGCCGCCACCAAGGGACCCAGCGTCCTCTAGAGCCAAGGACACTGGAGGAGGCAGCAGGGCCTCCCCTGGAGCCTCCAGGGGAAAGGTCTCTGCTGAGTCCTCGGCTGTGGACAAAGCCACCCCGTTGGCGTTCATTTATAACAGCGGCCCTGGGAAACCACGGCTGCCTGCACCAGAGCATAGGGCTGGGGTCTTGCCCACCCTGGAGCTGGGCAGAGGGCAGACCTCCCAGCGAGAGGCGCCAGCTGACCGCGGGTTGCGTATGCGTGAGAACGATGCGTCTCGGAGGAGCCTTGCCAACAGGCAGGCGAGGCCAGTGGAAGCTGAGGCCACCAGCGCTGTGACCCCTGCCCTGCCCTTCGTCTCTCCCTCACCCCTGTCCTTTGATTTCCTCCCTCCCCCCGTCCTGCCTCCTTCCTCTGCCTCTGCCCCCAGACCCACCCCCTCAGGCCTTCACTTCCTGGTGGTCCAGGGGCTGGTGGACTGCAGCCCCCACAGGACCATCCTGGCTCTGCCTCTGCACCCTCTGCCGGGGCCTGGCCAGAGACCAGGGAGGACGGAGCTGCGTCTTTGTCCCACTGTCTGTGTCCACACTGCCCCTTCTGTGAGGACACCTCCATAGGGCTGCAGTCTTCGCGTCCATCAGAAAGGGCGATGGTGCCCACAGGCTGCCCCTCGTGGGACCCCAGGGAGCTGGCTGCACTGGCCGATCTGCTGTGGGTCTGTGTGGCGTGGAGTCCGTGGTGGGCCGAGCGCTGTGTGGGTGCTAGGCAGGGAGTGCCCTCACCAAGTTCTGCAGGACACCTGGACCATGTGCCCCCACCCCTACATGGCCCTTGGCCATTGTCCTGCACGTGCCCATGAGGACAGGGATGGCACCAATGTCACACCATGGGTTGACTCAGGGACCTGCCAGTCACTTCGTTAAAGCCATAGCGTGGAGAGGTCGGCACTCTGGAGAGCCCTGAGGTCCAGAGACTGCCTCTGGGGTGTTGGGGCACATGCCAGATGCCAGCCTGAGGAGGGCACGGGGCTCCAGCGTGGGAAGGCCAGGAGAGCCGGGCCTGGCACACCTGGCAAGGGTGCGCAGCTGCGAGGGGCCTGGCTTTGCTGCTGGAGGTGACCACAGGAGCCACAGAGCGCTGCTCTCAGGAGGCCCACTCGGGCTGGGCATGTCCAGGGGTCGTGCAGCCACCAGCCTGTCACGTTGTAAAGCATTTCTGTCACCCCAAGAGGACCCCGCGCCCACCAAACATGCAAGTGCACAGAGCTGTTAGTGACACAGCTCTGCCAGCTCAGGCACATGGCCTCCCCGCCCCTGGGCAGCTGGAGGTTCAGGGCTGGGGCGCGGGGGGAGCAGGGAACTCGGCTCCCGCCTCCTGCACCCCGCAGTTCCCCACTGAGGGAACAGGGACTGAACTGCGCCCCATGGCCCTGCCCAGAGGTTGGCAGGAGGGTGGAACAACCTCAGGTTCCTGTGGGAGTCCCGGCCAAGACCCTGTGCCCTTACCACCCCCTCCGCCGGGGCTCCGCCCACCAGGCCTGCGCCAGGTGCAGGCGTGCGGTGCGGTCTGGCCTGAGCTCTCTGCAGTGTGACTTCTGCCTCTGGGCACCCCCCTCGCCCGCCTGGGCTGAGCCCTTCTGGAGCCGCAAAGCCATGTGTCGCCATAACAACCGGCTCCCACTCTGGAACGTCCCTGTGCAGCTTCCTCAGCTGGGGACTCTGCAGAGTGGCTTCCATGAAAGAGGCGGGGAGGCCAGCCCGGGTCCTCTGCTCTTGGGGCATGGAGCCCCTGTCCAAGCCCAGTGAGGGCCGGGTGTGCCCTGTGGCCCTGGTCCGCACCCAGCTGGGCCGCCAGCTCTGGGCTCAGGCATTTATTCTTCCACCTGCACAGCACATGCCACTGGAGAGCCTGGGGGAGAGAAGCCAGCCAGAGCCCTTCCTCTGGGAACCCACAGCCCCAAGGGGGGAGTCTAAGGCCCCACAGGGTGGGCACCCAGGCCTGCTCTCGATGGCAGTCCTTGTGTCTCCAGTGGGGACGCTGGATTGGAGGTGACTTGAGCGTGCCCCCAAGGGCTCGTGTGTTGCATGTGGCCCTCAGCGTGGAGATATCGGGAGGGGGGGCCTGTGGGGGCAAACCAAGGTCACTGCCCAGGGAGAAGGAGGGCCACTCTCCAGTGAGCCCCTGGTGGTCAAGCAGCCTCCCCTGCAGCCTCTCTGGCCTTGTCTTGGGAGGCAGCCTCTTCCTCCCTTACGTGCCCCTGTTTTGCTGCCATCTGCCATGGGGCCCCCACCAGAGGCCCAACTGATACCCCCCACCCCATCTTGGTTGTGGAACCTCCAGAATCAGGAGTTAAATAAAGCTTGGTTCTTCATGACCTTCTCCTGCCAGGGTGACTCGCCACAGTAACACAGAACCGACCAGCGCAGCTCTCCAGGGGCTGTGGCAAGACTCGAACCACGTCCACACCAGCTCCCAGAGCCCAGGGATCGCCCGGGAGCAGCCGTTGGCCAAGGAGGCTCAGGATGTGAGGGAGGCGATGCCTGGGCCGGGACCGGAGGGGCACCCACAAGACCCACAGGATGTGCTGCTCTAGCCTCAGGAAGCAAGGGACAACACGTGGGCTTCCCTCTTGCAGAGTCACGTGACCAGGGTGGATAACTCGGGACAATCTCAGGGACAGAGGTGTGTGAACACAGGCCTTTCCTGCCCCAGAGATCAGGCCCCGATAATATATTTATTCTGAGAAACCCTCTCCCCACAGCCAGTTCTAGTCAATCCTGACTTTTGAACGGGGGCTGTTAAATGCCAATAGCTGTGATTCTACATTTAAATCAAGTTGAAAGCTTTCCAGGCTCCTAAGAGAAAACTCTGGTCAGAGGACTTGGCTTTTCAACCGGTTTCTTTCAGGAACTCTTTTAAAACCATAACTGCCACTTATAAATTATAGATGCTGTCCCTGGCCTCTCATGTTCAGTTACATAACCTTGTTATGTTAACATAAAAATTAAACACGAGAGATGAATCAGCTAAATTGGATTCACTTATATAGATCAAACGCTGCAGCCCAACCGAGAGCAAGAGGCCTAAGTACAGCCAGGGAGGAATTGGCTTCTTGGGTGGGTCTTGATTTGGTGGAGAAGGGAGGGGGATCTGAGGAATAAAAGCCAGGCTTCAGGGTCACAAAGCGAGGAGAGGGGCCGCCTAGGGGCGATGGGAAGACCTGAAGCATCTAGCGGGCACCTGGGAGGTTCTGGGGGGCCCTCCCTCCTGGCTGGGCCATTTCCAAGCCTCTTCATACATTATCTGCTCTGATGCTCCCAGAGCAGAGCAGGGCAGGGGGCGGCAAGTTCCGTTGTCCCAGATCTGCTAATTGAAGTGCGGAGGCTGAACAGGCTTCCAGGCCCTCTATAAACACAGGCCTCCTCCAACGGAGAAGAATTAAATCAAGCCACCCGATCATTACTAGTCTAGACACGGCTTGTACCTGTGTCCAAGTCCTGGCCTAGCCCATCGTCCAGATGCCAGCCCCTCTACTCGTCCACCCGCACTCTGGGCTCCATCCCTTGTCCATCCTGGGACTGTCTCCCACCCCAAGCCCTGTACTCAGCCTTTGGGGCTCAGTTTGGACACTGCTTCCAGAGCCCTCAGGACTGGATTCAGGGTCCTCCTCTGTGCTCTAGAGCCCTTGTCTTCTGCCGGCATGGCCCCATTACACCATTTAAACAGCCTGTCCCCCTGCCCGTGACCCCGTGGACTCCAATCCCCAGAGGCAGGTGGACTTCGTCTGGTGTCTGGTGAGGCCATGGACACAGGGGTCGGGGGGATTGAGCCACAGGGTGGAGGTTGATTTCTCAACCGCGTCACCAAGACTGTGTCTCCGCTTGTCCTCTCAGGCCTTCCAGAGTGGCCATCTCCCTGGAAGTGCACAGTGTGCTGCTCTGCTGGACTCCGGCCTCATAAACACGTGGCCCCAGTGTTCTTCAGAGCCAGTGCCTGAGGTCTCTGACCTGGCTCCACAGTGTCCCTTTGCCCCCCATGGTCAGCCTGCCCCTTGTGCAGGAGGAGGGAGCATCATTGTCTTGGACCATGCGGGGCATGCGCAGGAGGTCCAGGCAGGGAGGAGCACGTGGTGGCCAGGCTGGGGAGTCTCCTGGCAGTGCCTCTGGGGAGCTGTGGCCGTGGGATGGAGCTCCCGCTGCATCACAGGGTGGGCCCTGGCTGGCCAGCACTGTTGGGTCTACGTGAGCCTTGAAGCCCAACAGTGAGGGTCAGGAACTCAAGTGGGGGTCTGAGAAGGTCTGAAGTGATGTCCCCAAGGGAGCTTACCCAAGCCCTCAAGTGTGGGGTCTGATCAAAAGCCACTCTCAAAGGTGGGGTGCACTCCACAGCTAGCGCCATGGGCCAAGTCGTGCAGGACGTGGAATGGTTTCGAAGCTACCTGCCAGCACGGGACTGAGAAGACAGGCCCAAGGGTTCTCAGAGGTGGCAGGTGACTGGAGGTGGCACTTAAGGACAGGCCCCACTCTGCCCCTCCACATGGTGGCCATCTTCCCATGGTCTGCCGGTCTGCAGGGAGCTGCCCTCTGCAGTAGAAAGCAGGGTTCATGTCACCATAGACTGAAGCTGCCGAGGACTGCGCCGGCTTCTGGCTTCGCCCTTGGCTCTGGGCAGGCGCTGGTGGCTCCTTTGATGGTGAGTACAGCCCCAGGGGTATTTGGAGCCTTCCAAGGCAGGGTCATTAAAAGCTCACTGCTGACACCTGGGCCTTTGTAGAAGACAGGCTCTTGGGGTTCCTGCTTGGGGGAAGCCAGACCTGACGCCCAGGCACCACCATGCTGTGAAACCCAAGCCCCCTGGGAGACCCTGGAGCATGCAGCCCCTGCAGAGAGTGTGCATGCAGAACCCCAGGCAGGGCTGAGTGGCTGAGCGACCCTTGGACACCATCAGCCAGGGACATCAGCCTTCCTTATGCCTGGAATGCAGAACCCACCAGATTGTGAGTGCAGTGACCTGGGTGTTCTGAGCCCCTGAGCTTCAGAGTAGTTTGTTGTACAGCAAAAGATCCCAGAGCCAGAGCCCAGACTCCTACTGTGCGGGAGTTTGGAAGGGTTAGAGCCGAATCCAGGAGACAAGGATGATTAGCACCAGCTCCATGAAACCCTCCACTTAGTCTCCAATTTTTTCCCAGTAAATGTCATGCTCCAAGGGAGGATAACCAAGGAAAGTTCAAAGTAATAATATCAGAAATCTCCTTCCTTTTTTCTCTTTTGACATTTTATTGTGATACGAAGGCAGAAGATGAAGGCCCTGATGGGTATATTTAGTTCCTTTTGTTGGTGAGTGTTCAAAGGAAGGTTCTGTGTTGCCCTGATTAGTACCAAGTATGCAAATGCCTAAACTGCTCCCTCACCACGCTGAGTCATGCTGCAGACACGGGCCTGTCCACCTCCAGGACCAAGCGTCTCCTTAATGGGTCCCTCTTCATGAGCCCAGGAACTTGGCTCAATCAGAAACTCCCCTGGCTCCGGCGGGTGCACGGCCAGGACAGCCCCGCGCCTGCCCCTCAGAGAGTGTGCCGTTTCCTTCGAGGTCTCTAGAGTGCAAGGGATTGCCTCTTTGGTCCCATGCCCCCTCTGAGAGCCAGTAAGAACTCTTTTGTGTCACATGACACCTCTGGGAGCCAATGGGAACTGTTGCTTCAGTCACGTGTCGCTTCTTGGATCCAACGGGGGCCACTAAACCCTGGGAGCCCCTGGATGCTCTGCTCTGTCCAAGGAGCAGCAAGGTGCAAACAGGGACTGGGCCATCACCTTCAACCTGGCGGCACCCTCCTGTCTGGCTTAGTGCCAGCAGGTGGCCCTTGCCCCTCTCCTGCTGCTCAGCACCTGCCTGGGGAGGGTGGGTTGCTCCGCCTGGGCGGGTGGGGTGGGCTGCATGCCCAAGCCTGGCCCTCTGCTGGCTGCTGTTTGGGCTTTGCTGTTGTTTTGGGGAACAGAGTCCTTGGTATTTTCTCTTCCCACTTCACATGGGGCTCTCAGTGTCCCTGGGCAGAGGGGGAGTGGCCTTCTGATATTCCATCCATCCAGTCCCTGCCCCCACCCCAGGAAGCCATGGGAAGCAAGCCTTCTCCGGTCACATCCACGGCGGCACCTCCAGTGGCCTGCACGTGCAGTGTGCACGGAGGGTTTTCCAGCTGAGATCCACGGGCATCCCTGGGCGTGCACTGGTGGGGGAGAGAGGTCACCCTGCCATGTGGCTTCAATCCTGGGCCGGACAGCCAAAGCCATCAGTTCACAGGCACTGAGAGTGCCAAAGAGGAGAAGGGGCAACGGGTGCCCCGGCTGGGCCAGGACCGCCAGCTGGGGAGCTAGGGAGGCTCTGCTGGGAGACAGCGCTGAGTCCTGCATGGCAAGAAGGAGGCGGGCGGGCAGGACCCAGAAATCCAGGCCGAGGGACTGTGAAGGCCAGGGCCAGGAAGCAAGGAGGACCTTGGTGTGTCTGAGGAGACCAGGAGGTCAGGATGGCAGCGGGCGGAGCGGGGCTGGCCCTCACCCTCCAATGTCAGCCCCGCCCCTCCTGAGGCCAGGTCCCCCGACTGCTCTGCCAAGTGATGGCTCCCATCACTGCCCCCGGGGAGTGTCCAGGACGACACCTTCTGTGCTCTAGTCCCCTCAGCTCTGTCTGTGGGCCGCGTCCCCTGCAGAAGCACTGCTTCCTCAGGAAGGGTGGTCTCGTCCTCAGGGCCACAGCCCAGTGCCTCCTGCTGCCTGGTGCATGGCATGTGCCCAGGAAGTCACCACTGAGCAAGTGACTCACACCCAAAGGAGCCATGGTCATCCCCTTTGCCCTCGGGGACTTCATTCCAAGCCCCCAGCGATGCCTGGAACTGCAGACAGGCCCACACCGCGACACGCTGTGGTTTCTTTCCCCATGCCTGCCCGCCTGTGGCGAAGTCTAAGTCACAAACTGGGCACAGGAAGATGAGCAACGGTGACCAACTGTAAAACAGAACCATCGGGACAATATGCTACTGGACGATACGTGGATCTGCACTTCCCCCTCCCTCCCGCCTCCCTCGCTGTACTGTGCTGACCACAGTTGACTGCAGGGGGCAGACATCATGGACAAGGGGGGCCACCAGGCTGAGCAGGACGCAGCTGCTCAGGGTGGGTCTCTCACAGCTGGGGGAATTGAGCACATAGGAGTTCGGCTTTTCAGGCCAGGTGTGTGTCACCTCCACACTCAGTGGTGACAGCGGAGCAGCCCGACTGGCTGCGGGTTCTTGTTCACCAGGCTTGTCTGAGAAGTCAGTCACCTCCAGGGTGGGAATTGCGGCAGTGTCTGTTCCGCCGATGAGGTGACGAGAGCGCGAGAGATCAGACCTCACCCAATTTCATGCAGATGCTAAGGGGTGGGGACGGGACTCAAGCCAGGGCTAATGCCCCGCAGCTGGGATCTGCATGCCCGCAGAGCTCGGACACACAGCGTGGAGCAGGGGGCTCTGGTGGGGCACGGCCTCCCTTGGTGGCTTTTGCATCCTGTCTATACCCTCTCTGCTGCCGCGCAGTTGATCAGGTTCTGTCCTCCAGGTGTAGTGTCGTGGGGCCGTGAGACCCTCTCAAGCCTGGACTCTACGTCCCCCTGGACTCTACCTCCTGGGAGTCGTTTATCTTGGGCAAGTGAGGGTACTTCCCGTGCCTCGGTTTGCCGATGGGTAAGAGAGATATAAGGCAGCTGCCTGGCACGTGTGTCCCGGAGAAGTGTGGCTTGACGGCCTTGCCAGCCCCCTGGAGACCAGGCAAGCTGAGGAATCCAGCAAGGTCCCGACCTTCACGGTGCTCATGGTGGGGTAGCCAGGCAGCCAGTCGATCTGGGTCCCTGAGGGCACCCGGTACCTCCGAGAAGAGAGGGGACCTGCGAGCCGTCTGTCTGGAGACGCACAGAAGGACAAGGTGGCCCCAGGCAGATCAGGGCGAAGAGAAGCCCTGCAGTTTTAGCAAGTTCTGAAGACTGTGTGGGGCGGCATGTCCACTCCCAGTCACCAGCTCTTTCCCAGGTCCTCATGGAGTACGGTCATGAGAAACACCGGGGCAGGCCAGAGACCAGGAAGGCCCATTGGTGGCACCCAACACCCACTTTACTCCCAGGAGGCAAACTCCCTGGGGAGGGGCAGGGAGCCCCCAGCACAGTCCAGGCAAATGTGAAATGGCCTGTGGGTCAGGGAGCCATGAGGCCGTCCACCATGGGGTGAGGCAGGGGTACCAGGCTGGACCCAGGCTCTTGAACTGATAACAAATGGAGGCCCGCTGCCCCCAGGGAATTCCCCCTGGTGGCAAGACAGAGGACTGAGCCCCAGCTGCTCGGGACAGGCTCAGAGAGCGCTGGGCGAGGCTGCGGCAGGAGATGAGGCATCTGTGTACACAAAATTCCACGCGTGCTGCAACGTCCTCTGTCTTAGGGGGGCGACCAGAGTAGAGAAAGAGACTCCCAGCCATGACAGGTGGACAGAGGCTGCTGCGGGGGCCACAGAGGCTGGAGCCCTGGAGGAGGGCATGGCGTCTCTAGTGCACCCTGCATAACCAGGGAGACAGCGGCACCCCCCACCCCCACTCCAGACCGAGCTTCCCATCTCCCACCCGAGTGGCCCAACAGAAAAAGAAAACCACCATTTCTGAGCATCAGTCCTGTTTACCTCTGTTTCTACTGTTCCTCTCTATACGTAGCATCTGGCATTTAATTGACGAAGCCATGAACCACCTAACAACGTAAGAATAATGCAATCTGCTGTCAAGAGATAAAGGAGTCAACACAATTAGGCCCCAGACGTCGGCCCTGTGGGACGGGCAGGGCTTGCAGGATGCCGTGGTCCACAGACTTGCACACGACAGGAGACAGACAGCTGCATGAACTGGTGGGAAGGCCAGCAGAGGTGGGACCACAACCATCCACTGGAGAGTCAGAGCAGCCATCGTGAGAGTAGGATGAGGCCATGGCGGGCAATACGTGCTTGGCCTCTGCCCATGTCAGTTGGCTTTCCGTGGGCAGCAGGCTCCTGCCCCCACCCACCTGTACACAGAGGGCTACCTTGGCTCATAGCTCTGGAGGGTCCAGGCTATAGTCTGTGGCCCCCTTGCTTCTGGGCCTGTGGCAGGGCAAGACCACTCACCTCACAGTCAGGAAGCAAGAGAGCATGGGGGACGGGGTCCACAGTGCCCCCTGGGTATACTGGGGGTATACCCAATGATCTGAAGACCTCCCACTAGGCCCCACTGCCTCCAGGTCCCACATCTCCAGTAGCATTACCCAGGGGACCAAGTCTCCAGCACATGGGACTTTGGGTCCTTAGGATTCGTTTTGGAGGATGAGGATTGTGTTTCTTGGCTCCTGGGGCCCAGCTTACAGCAGGCTCACGACCAGGCTCACAGCAAGACCTCGCTGGTAAGGACACAGGCAGCAGAACACATTTCCTCCAATCCCACAAGATTTGTACACACAGCAAAACTCTAAATGGCCACTAGTAAGACTGCCGGGCTTGACCACAGACAAGGTGCCGCTTTGAATTCCTCCCAGTGAGAGTGAGCGCAGACGCTCATTCGGCCTCCTCAGCCCCTAGGTGGGCACTCAGCTAGGGAGACACTGAAGCCGGAGCGGGGAGTGGCTGGCGAGGGCCATGAAGAGTGCATAGCCTGTCCTGGAGCCACATCTCAGCCCCTGCACTGCACCGTGTCCATACCACAGAACAGCAATGTTTGCGGGTCCTCGGGAGCCCAGCCAGCTCTGGTTACTGAGGAGCTAGAGTCCAGACCTGGCCTGCAGCGTAGGCGCGAGAGAGAACAGCCGGCCACTGTGTGCCCTCTAGAGCAGCTTAGGCCTGGCCAAGGTGCTTCCTGCTCATTAATCCTCCGGACAGTGCTGTAGGGAGACGCCGCTGATAGGAAGCTGAGGCTCAGACAGGCTGCCACTTGCCACATTCTCAGAGTTCCCAAGCAGTAGTTTGGGACAGTTTCCGTGCTCCTCACCCTCCTACTAAAATAAGAAGGCAAGAGAGTCCCAGGGAGCCAGCAGACGCAGCATCCTCATGGGAAAGGCTGTGGAGAGTTGGGACGCAGGGCCGAGCGGGGACACAGGGCTGAGCGGGGCCTCGAGCCAGGATCACAGGTCTTCTAGACACTGACCCCTCAGTCCCGCTGCTCCAGCCATGCTGGGTTAGGTGGTCACTCCTCTGGAAGTGTCCCAACTGAGAACCCGGCCCCCTTGGAAGAACCCAGTCCTCTGGAGGAGGACCTTGCAGTGGCTCCCTGGTGGTCCCTGGTCCTCGGGTGGAAAGAGTGTGCTGGATGGAGAGGAGGTGCCCACAGCTGCAGAGGGAACCTCGGAACAGGAGAGCCCCTGTGCCTTCTGTGCCTCCTGGGCCAAGCCTGTTACTCCCAAAGTCCTCGGGGGCTAAACACTAAAATGAGCCCCGGAAAGGCGACCCGCCCTTGCCACTGTGCTTTTGACGTCACCACCACCATCACTGCCTTGAACTGAGCTTCTAAATGATCAGAAGAATCGTTTGGGTCTTTCCTGGCCAGATGATCCTGGAATGCAGGTTACAAGAGAGCTATTGAGGGCACTGGACCTGGGAGTCCCTTCCAATTTGGCTCCAAATCCATCTGGCCCCAGTCTCATGGGCACTGTTCCCCTGCCCAGTGGCAAGGACGTTTCACCTGGACTGAGGTGTGCCCCTCCTCTGTCCTTTCCTGGAACAGGTTATGACTTGCCCACACCCAGTTTTCAGTTTCCCAATTGTCTCCAGTGACCTCCGACCTGGTTAGTCATTTGGCCTCTTGGCTCTGGGTCTTTTCTTTAAAAGAGAAGAGGGAATGGTCCCCACACTTCACAGGGACTGCCGGAGGTAAGGGATGTCTGACGGGGGTGCTGCCGTCTGGGGCAACTGGATCTTGGAGGGTGAAGAGGGCACTTGCGACGAGCTCCTCGCTCGGGTGGGAAGCCCAGAAGGCGGTCCTAGATTTGTTAGGTTTGGCTATGTCACTCCATTTTCGCATTTAACCGTTATTTTAGTGTTTTTCAAAGTGAAATGCATTCATGCCAATGTCATTCTGATGAAGCCATCCAAGATCAAATTGTTAAAAAAAAATTTTAAAAGTTCACACAAATCAAATCCTGGAGGTAGAAGTCTGTTTGTTGACACTCAGAAACCTAGCTGCCACTGTGGTCTCTGCTGGCACTCAGGGAGGCGTGTGTTAGCTGCTCCCGCGTCCCCAGACCTCGCCTCCCACACGCGCCCCAGCTGGCCACAGGGGGCCCACTCCCGAGCATCCCGTCCAGGCGAAGGCGAGCAGAGCGCAGGTGAGGCCTGCATTCTATCTCCTCCCGTGTTCCTGCGGAGGAACCCTGACTCCGCCGCAGATCACAGTCTACTAGGAAACAGAGGACATGGTGAAGTCAACACAGGGTCATCTGGGTGGACCCTAACCCAGCAGGACAAGAAACATGCTGCTAAGCCCGCCCAGTCCTGGGTGCCGCTGTGGCCCCCTGAGCAGCAGGTGCAGTGTGACCCACCTGAGCACAGATGGCATGCCTGCCACACCACAGTGGTGGGGTGGACATTCATCCGGCAAAATGGAGTCACCTGTCACAACCACTTGAGAGGAGCGAGGACCACCAGCTCCAGGAACCACCCCACAGAACCGGCCCAACACAGTTGCCTGCCTTACCTCCAAGATGACGCCTCCTGGCAGCTGATGGCAGGTCTGGCCACTGTGGCCTGAGACGAGTTTGCAGACACATGCTGCTGCTGGACCTCAGAGCTGGCCGACGTGGCAGCAAACATCCTCTCAAGACAGCACTCTGTCCCCGAGAAACCCCTGCCCTTCCCTTGACCTCCGGACAGAGCAGAGGCTCCCAGCCTGGGCACGTCGTCCAGTGCAGTCCCGTGCTCTGTGCTTTCCTGCACTGGAGGTTCAGCTAGGTGCTTCTGTTGGACTTTGACAGGAAATCAGCAAAGCCACATGTTCATGTCACAGGGCCGTCACCAACCTGGCTGGCAGCTGTCTTGCTCTCGACCATTGACATGGCCATGGGATGACTGTGTGTGGCTGAGATCTGGACTGTCCCCAGAGGCTTGTGTGTCAGGCAGCAGCAATGTTCAGGTGAAACGACCCACTGCGTCCGTGCATTAATCCAGTTCACGAGTGAATAATCTGCATGGACTACTGGGTTGTGACTGCAGGTGGGTGGGTGTGGCCGGAAGAAGTAGGTCCTTCTCTCCCTCTCTCCCTCCCTCTCTCCCTCCCTCTCCC